>JARYZH020003094.1:0-12262 GCA_030021035.2 Notholithocarpus densiflorus
GGGGGATCGGTCTTTTGAAAGAGAAGAGAAAGAAAAACAAAAGAAAATGAAGAGTTAGAACGTGAACAACATAAAAGGATTCCTCCTCGGATCTAAATAAAACAGAATTATTCCAAGTTATTTCGGTGTGCTTTGGGCCTTCTAATCTGCTTTTTAGTTTATTTTTAAGAATAGGTAAAACGAAGCCCTCACCATTCAAATCTGATTCTTAAGCCCACTCTCTACAAATACATATTGCAGTGGACTTATTGGGCCCGGGTCTTGCATGCTTTGGACTGGGGTGCACCAATTCGTTACCCTACAATTGGCGCCGTCTGTGGGAAGAATTTGTATAATAGTGAGCGCGACGTTTCACCATGGTAGGATCAGGTCCCCACCCACAAGAATCCAGGGGCTCCCATCAACAAGACGCCTTCCATAATCTTGAGCGTAGGAGAGATAGGGAGGGTAGCCCACATACCACACAGACTAGCGGAAGTCACCCGCAAATGGGGAATCACTTTCCTCAGGAGCGAAGTAACAGAGCCATGCAAAGGGAGATCGATGATTTAAAGCGAGAGCTACGCCATGCGCATCGATGACGAGCCCCTTCTAGTTCTGGTGTTTCCTCAAATGATGAGGATGATGTTACGTACAAACGCGACCCTAGGACACCGTCGAGTGAGCCTTTTTCCTATCACGAGGAAAATGTTCATAAGCGAAAGCGTAAGAGTCCACCTCTGAAGGGGCTGGAAAATGATGCCATGAGCAAGGCGTTGAATCAAATTTCTAGGTCCCCCTTTACGCATCGCATCGAAAGGGCAGAGCTTCCTCGGCGATTCCATCAGCCCACTTTCACCACTTATTACGGCCGAACGGATCCAGTAGAGCATGTAAGCCAATTTAACCAGAAGATGGCCGTCTATTCTACGGACGAGGCCTTGATGTGTAAAGTCTTTCCTTCCAGTTTGGGGCCCGTGGCCATGAGGTGGTTCGATGGGTTGAGACCTAACTCCATAAGTTCCTTTAAGGAGCTTACGCAGGCTTTTGGTTCTCGTTTTATCACATGCAGTAGGGTGCCTCGCCCTTTGGATTCTTTACTGTCTTTGTCCATGCGGGAGGGGGAAACCCTGAAAACGTACTCGGACAGATATTGGGATACGTATAATGAAATAGATGGTGATTTTGAGGACGTGGCCATCAGTACTTTTAAGGGCGGCTTGCCTACCGAGCATGGATTAAGGAAGTCTCTCACTGGTAAACCGGTCACCAGTGTGCGTCAGCTTATGGATCGAATAAGCAAATACAAAAGGGTTGAAGAGGACCAGCAGCAAGGAAAGGGTAAAACAAAGATTAACCCTCAGGAGCGTAGGGATTTCAGGTCGGACCGATTTAGTAACAATCGGCCACGGAGAGACTTTATCGGGCAGTCAGATTCCTCCAACGTCCAAGCTGTCAACGCGATATTCCGAGAGCCAGTCAGTAAGGTCTTGGAAAAAATTAAGAACGAGCCATTCTTTAAATGGCCGAACAAAATGGCGGGGAACACGATGAGGCGCAACCAAAGCCTTTATTGTCAATATCACCAAGATCAAGGACATACAACCGAGGACTGCAGGAACTTATGGGACCACTTAGATCAGCTGGTCCGAGAAGGAAGATTGAAGGACCTGTTGCATTCCAGTAGTCAAGCAGGACAGACTGGGTTCGATTCCAGAAGAGGGGCGTCCTCGGGCCCACCCCTGGGAACGATAAACGTCATTTTCGCTGCCCTCGGAAGAACAGGGTCCTGTCCGTACAGAGTGATGTCTGTGGCTCAGTCTTTCGCCAAGGACAGTAAGCTCGAACCAAAAAGAATCAAGATGGAAACACAACCAGTTCTGGGTTTTTCAGACGAAGACAAGGTCGGAACTATCCAACCCCACGATGATGCCTTGGTGATTACGCTTAGGATAGGTGGATATGATGTGAAGAGGGTGCTGGTGGACCAAGGGAGTGCCGTGGAGGTAATGTATCCTGACCTGTTTAGAGGTTTGGGGTTAAAGTCCGAGGACCTAACTGCCTATGACTCCCCCCTGGTCAGCTTCGAGGGAAGAACCGTTATGCCAAAGGGTCAGATCAGGCTACCTGTGCAAACCGGTCTTGAGGTAGTAGAGGTCGACTTTATCGTGGTGGATGTTTATTCTCCATATACGGCTATCGTGGCTAGACCTTGGCTTCATACACTAGGGGCTGTCTCCTCCACTTTGCATCAAAAGGTGAAGTACCCTTCCGAGGGTCAGGTCAAAGAGATCGTCGGAAACCAGTCCATGGCTAGACAGTGCCTGGTAGCGGCCATATCACATCAACCTGAAGCTGAATCGCTGATGGCTGCGAAGGCAAGTTCATAGCAATTAAAATCTCTCGAGTCGCCTGTCAAGGGGAGCTCCGAGGAGGTTAAATGTGATGATTTAGAGAGGATCATTATAGGGGATGATCTGGAGAAGTATTTCCAAGTGGGGTCCCAGTTGCCGCCTCGCGAGAGAGAAGAATTAATAGAATTCCTTAAGAGGAACGTCGATGTATTTGCTTGGAGCGCTTACGAGGCACCGGGGGTGGACCCCACCTTTATATGTCACCATTTGAATGTTAATCCATCCATTACCCCGAAAAAACAACCACCTCGACGTTCGTCCAAGGAGCATGCCGATGCCGTTAAAGAAGAGGTGAGCAAGCTCAAGCAAGCAGGAGCTATCAAGGAAGTGTTCTACCCTGAATGGCTGGCCAACACGGTGGTGGTAAAGAAAAAGAGTGGCAAGTGGCGAGTGTGCGTGGATTTTACCGATCTAAATAAGGCTTGTCCAAAGGATCCATTCCCCATGCCACGAATAGATCAGCTGGTGGACGCGACGGTGGGACACCCTCGGATGAGCTTTTTGGACGCCTTCCAAGGGTATCACCAAATACCTTTAGCCTTGGAAGACCAGGAGAGGACTGCATTTGTCACCCCCATCGGAAACTACCATTACAAGGTGATGCCTTTCGGTCTAAAAAATGCAGGATCAACCTATCAAAGGATGATGACGAGAATGTTTGAGCCTCAATTAGGGAAGAGCATTGAGGTCTACATAGAAGATATGGTGGTCAAAAGTAAGGTGGTGTCCAAGCATGTTGATGACCTCGGAAGCATCTTCGAAATTTTGAGGAAGCACAAGCTGCGCCTAAATGCGTCCAAGTGCACGTTTGGTGTGGGATCGGGCAAATTCCTAGGGTACATGGTAACACACAGAGGAATCGAAGTCAATCCCGATCAAATTAAGGCGATTAACAACTTACACCCTCCTCGTAATCCCAAAGAGGTTCAGAAACTTACTGGAATGATTGCCGCTTTGAATCGTTTTATCTCTCGTTCGGCAGATAGGTGCCGGCCTTTCTTCCTCTTGATGAGAAAGTGGAAGGGATTTGAGTGGTCCGAGGAGTGCTCTAAGGCTTTCCAGCAGCTTAAGGAATATCTTTCTCGGCCTCCGATCATGTCCAGTTCCCAGGAGGATGAGGTCTTATTCGCCTACATAGCCGTTGCTCCCCATGCTGTAAGTCTGGTGTTGATTCGAGATGACAATGGTGTGCAACGGCCGGTTTATTACGTTAGCAAATCGTTGCATGAAGTCGAGGTGCGCTACTTACCATTGGAGAAGGCCATCCTGGCTGTAGTCCATGGTACGCGGAAACTCCCCCACTATTTTCAGGCACACTCTGTCATCGTCTTAACTCAACTCCCAATTAGGGCTGTACTCCGAAGTGCTGACTATACAGGCAGGATAGCCAAATGGGGTACCATTCTAGGGGCTTTTGACATCAAGTACATGCCTCGCACCTCTGTCAAAGGCCAGATCCTAGCAGACCTGGTGGCTGAATTCGCTGAAGCCTCGTTAGAAAATGTTCCAGCATCGCAGCACATGGATGAAAAATCGGTTGGCGTGATCTCGTTCTAGGAATCCCTATGCTGGAAAGTCTATGTCGACGGTGCAGCGAACCAAAGAGGTTCTGGATTGGGATTGGTTCTAATCTCTCCTGAGCAACTAACAATAGAGAAATCGCTGAGGTTGGATTTCTTTGCCACCAATAATGAGGCCGAGTACGAAGCTTTGTTGGAAGGAATGAATATGGTTCAGAGGCTGGGGGGAAAAGAAGTAAAAATGTTTTCAGACTCCAGGTTAATCGTTGGTCAAGTGATGGGCGAACTAGAGGCAAGGGATGAAAGAATGCAGAAGTATTTAAGTCAAGTTACACGGTTGCGATTAAAATTTGAGTCATTCAGTCTGCTGCACATCCCAAGAAGCAGCAATTCGCATGCAAATTCTCTAGCTACACTCGCAACCTCCTCGGCGCAGAACTTACCTCGAATTATTCTTGTAGAAGACTTGCACAAGCCCACGGAAGCAGGAGAAAAATTAACCCAGGTTTGTCATGTCCGAGTAGAACCTAGCTGGATGGATCCAATCATATTATTTTTAATGGAGGACCTCCTGCCGAAAAATAAATTGGAGGCAAAAAAAATACGAAGAAAGGCACCTCGTTTCTGGTTGTCCGAAGACCAAAAGTTATACAAGCGCTCCTTTGCGGGACCATATCTATTATGTATCCATCCTGAAGCGACAGAGGTCATCCTAGAAGAGCTGCACGAGGGGATTTGTGGGAGCCACACTGGAGGTCGATCTCTATCTCTTAGAGCTGTCACACAAGGCTACTGGTGGCCAAACATGCAAAGAGAAGCTCATGAGTATGTAAAGAAGTGCGACCAGTGCCAGCGATTCGCACCAAACATACACCAACCAGGGGGGATCCTTAATCCGATAACCAGTCCCTGGCCATTTGCTCAATGGGGCCTGGATATTGTCGGGCCTTTCCCCAAAGCTACTGGAAACAAGAGGTATTTGCTGGTCGGCACTGACTACTTTACAAAATGGGTCGAAGCCGAACCTTTATCAAACATCAGGGATGTGGACGCTAAGAGGTTTATTTGGCGGAACATCGTTACTCGGTTCGGGGTCCCTCGTACTATTATCTCGGACAATGGTCTTCAGTTCGACAGTAAAGCCTTCAGGGGATACTGCGGCGAATTAGGAATAACGAATAGATATTCCACCCCAGCTTACCCCCAGGGGAACGGACAAGCCGAGGCCGTTAATAAAGTCATAGTAAACGGACTGAAGAAGAGGTTAGATGATGCGAAAGGAAGATGGGTGGAAGAACTGCCGCATGTCCTGTGGGCCTATCGAACCACGCCGCGTCGATCAACGGGAGAAACCCCATTTTCGATGACTTATGGTGTTGAAGCTGTCATTCCTTTGGAAATTGGGTTCCCAACGCTAAAAAGCAGTTCGTTCAGTTCGAATAATAATGATAATCTTATGGAAAAAAGTTTAGATCTCGCTGAAGAGAGGAGGGAGAGTGCACTGGTCCAATTGGCGTATTACCAACATAAACTTAAGCAATGATACAATGCTAAAGTAAAGCTAAGGCCACTAGCACCTGGTGACTTGGTTTTGAGGAAAGTTCTGGGCACTGCAAAAAACCCAGCGTGGGGAAAGCTTGGGCCCAATTGGGAGGGACCATATCGCATCACCTCGGAAGCAGGAATAGGGGCATATTTCTTAGAAGACTTAGACGAACATGTAATACCTCGTCCTTGGAATGTAAACAACCTGAAAAGGTATTATTACTAATAAGAATTTTCTTTGTCATTAAATTCGTGTGTTGTGTGACGAAATAACTTACGTTTATTACAAAAGTGTTTAAACAGAACCTTAGCCATGCCTGATGTCCTCGGACCAGATGCTTTGGGGAAATTACTACACTTATGTTTGTTATAAAAGTGTTTAAACAGAAAGTTAACACACCTATGGGTTATTAGGTAATAACATTCCATTTGCATGATCCAATAAAACTTAAGTTATTGCAAAACCCTCTGACAATGCACAACCCAATTAATTTCCTAGTGTCTTCTTCATATAATGTATTCATTGGAATTTAAGTTATAACAAGTTTTTGCTGTTATTCCTCATTACGAAAACGTCGATCCTTTAACAAAAGCCTTAGTATATGAATAAAAGTTATCTCAAACCTTAACAAAAGCAAGTGACAGAAATATAAATGCAAAAGGTAAGAAAGACAAGTCTATTCTTTAGTCAACAGAAGAATAAATACATCATAAGTGTATACAGAAGCTACACTTCAACAAAAAAAGGGGCGGCTACACTTAAACAAAAGAAAAGAAAAGAAATTTCTACAGTTATTCTTTCAAAGGCTGAGAATCCTTCTCGGGACATATAGCTTTGGCCTTGACACCCTCAGCATTAGACTTTTTCTCAGTTGCCTTGGCTTGAGAAACCACGTCCTTGATAGTAAGGGAATCCTCCGCAGATTTATCTTTAATGACTCCCTTGGAAGCCTCGACAGCTCCGATAGGGGCACTGGCAGTAGCTATCTGCTCTGGAGGAGGGAGAGGAAGACTAATCGCCATCGGAGGACTGGTCGGAAGTTCCCTGATGGGTTCAGGAAAAAACACGTTCTCGGATATCCTCAGCTCTGAATCTGCAGGGACCCCTGCACGATTAAGTGCCTCCATCCAGGTCTCCGTGCAGTACTCCCTGCACAAATCAGCCACCTCCTCAGCCAACCTCTCCTCCGTTTCCCTTACCCCGCGTTCGTAGGCCGCTTCCTCCGCGGACTTAGCAGCTTCTGTCGCTTTTTGTGCTGCCTCCTTAGCCTTCTGTAGTTCAGCTTTCAGGGCTAGCACTGCTGCTTTCTCAGTGGCGAGATTCAGCTGGGTCGTATAGAGTTGTTTTCTCTGGTCCTCGGCCTGGGCCTCGACGTTTTTCAACCCAGCCTTGGCGCTTGCGCATTCTCGCTCTGCAAGCTTCAGCTTCTCGGCCAGCTGCAACTTCTCCTCTTTCAAGCTCCCTAAGTTCTTCTCAACTTCACAGCGAGAGTGGGACTTAGCCTCGCATCTATTCTGAGCATTCCGAACCCACTCTTCGGCCACGTAGACTTGTTGAGTGACCTGCATAACAGTGGCGAGGAGGACATATATGTAAAGGCAGGTGTGATAATATTGATAAGATACATAACCTTGTAAGGTTTAAATCATTACATAAATCTAGCTTACCAAGGCAAGATCCTTCTTCAAGGACATGAAGAGATCGGGCTGCTTGGTGCGCCGAAGGGCCTCCATATCTCGTGGGAGCAAGAGGGGTTGCTCTAAAGCTTGGGCCAAATGCGCTGAGTGACCTCTCTGGGCCTCCCGGATTGTGGCATCCCATGGAATTTGAGCCCCATCCAATTCAATCCGAGGGGCCTAGAATCGTTGTTGTCTACGCACCTCAGCCTCCTCCCTGCTATCAACAGAACTTGCCCTATTATCCTTCGGGTCTTTAATCTTCTGTTGTTTGGAGCCCCTCGGAGGAATCACCTCGCCTTCTTCGATCTCCTGCACTGGCCTCTTCTTTTTCAAGTCAGGAATGGCGCGAAGTGCTAGATCAGCAGGAAGAGGAGTCGGAGGGGGTAGATTGGTAGGAACCGAGGCCTGGGATGGGCCCTTCGTGACTCCTTTCTTGCCCCTGTTGGCCACCAAACCCTTTAACGATGACCTTTCCTTCGGACTCATTTCTCCGTGTTCTTCTGAACTTGAATCTACTCGGGAAATGATTAATGCTGGCTGGATGGCTACGGAGAGCCTGTCTGCGTCGTCCTCCGAGTCCGAGAGCTGCACCGGCTCCTCTGGTCTACCCTCTTCTCCTTCAAAGTGGAACTTGTCTATCTCTTCGTCTAAGGATGCCCGCGAAGAAGCAATTTCTTCTTCCTCGGCTACTTCAACTCCGAGAGGGACCTGTTGTAGTGGAAGCACAAGTGGGGGAGGGATCTGAGAGACGGGTAGAACGACAGGAGGAAGGTCGTCTCGAGACAGAAAGTCTGGTTTTGACACGTCAATACGATTGATCCGACGATCACCAGCTCTGATAGCGTTTCCAACCTCCTGGAAAATCCTTGAGATGGGTTCGAAATCTAGGATGAGGTGGACAGCTCGTAGTTGTCGATCCTCGCTCACAAAAATCTCCGACCTGAGAAGATAGTTGAGAGCAACCACGTTTGTATGACTCAGCCGAGGAGCAACGAGTGTCCTATCTGCAAAAGTAACCAAAAGGTCAGGGGCGATTGAACAATGAAATCTATTATCAAAAGAGACTGCAATGGGGAAACATGGATGGAGGATAAAGACTAAACCCTATGTTAAGGGATCTAACTCTAGGGTACCCCACCTGTCTCTCTCTCCCGAGTCGGGCAGGGTCGACCATCGTGCCATGCCCCTGAGGCGATGAGGTAGTCATCTTTCATCCATTTATTGGACTTGGGGAGACACGAAATGAGCTTCACAACGGACGACCTGGACTTGAGATAAAAGCCTCCGTCGACTTGTGAGTGGCACTCGTACAGGTGAACCACATCATGCCAGGTGAGGCCCAAATGAAGATGCTGTTCCAGAGCATCGATACACCCGAGAATCCTAAACATATTGGGTGCGCATTGGTGAGGGCACAACCTATGATTTATAAGGTACTCTCGGGTTATCCTACCCATTGGAATGGTCATTCCCCCTTCTATGAAGGCTATTATAGGAATGACCACCTCTCCGGCCTCTCTAGGTATAACGACCTCTTCTGAGGAGCAATACCGCAGGCCAACCTCCTGAGGTATATGGTATTTCTGCTTAAAGGCCTCTATTTTGGCTGGGGAATCTACTAGACGCTCAAATCTACCCATATTTCACAACCTAAAGGCAGAATGGACGATTTTAGAGAGTAAGAAAACAAATAAGGTAGCCGAGGAGACAGACCGACGAGCAAAATCTAATACAAAAACTAAATAAACTTACGGGATTACAAATGCTAGTATCTGAGAGCTTACTGGGAAGACCTTCGAGGACCTCTTACGAGAAAGAACGACAGAGATTTGGGAGTTGGTGTATTTTAGAAAGACAGGGGCGTTAGAGTTCTCTGGAGCGCTTGAAGTTTCTTTGGAGAAGAAAGTAAATGATTTCTCAAGGCTTTATATTAACAGAGAGGGAGAGGGGAAATTATCCCGCTCATAAATTCAAGGGAAATACCAGTCGTTGGATCTGCGCATCAACCGTTGGATGTGGGAGACAAGACGCCTCCTGGAGTAATTAATAACTGCTTCGGGGATTGCGAAGCGTCAGAAGTTATCACGAAACGCAATTAAGGCGCATCCCCGCACGTGCGAATTAAATGTTCCGTCTTTATCTCTTGAAAGTCAAAACCTCACTTTTTCTCCTCGGATGGGAGGGAAAATTGAAGTTTTGAGGGGTTATTGTGGGGACAAATAACCAAGAGTCACGCATCTTGGGCCGTGGGCTTGGTCCGAGGAGGTCTCATGGGCCGAGCAATGTGGCAGCTATCAAAGCATTCTACTTTCAAAAGATTCGCACATAGGACCGGCGATTCTGTCCGAGGAGAGTATCGTCGTCGGATATAAAGTTTTCGGTTCAAGGAAGAATCCCAGTGGCTGAAGTAATCCTCCTGGAATCCCCAATGACAGAAACAAACTCGGTGAGCTTACTGGGAAGGAAAAGATCCCCGAAAATATCTGAAGAAAAGCTGCTACCACCACATTAAATACCCTGTAACTATTTTCTGGCCGCATTTATGTGGAGAAGACCTCTGAACAGTGCTACCAAGACTATGATCTCTCACAGGGAGGCCAAAGAAAAGATCTGATGGGATAAGTATCAAGGGGCACCTTAGATGAATGACAAGTGTAAGGATAGGATGCTTAGAATATGATTATATAATGTCATTCCTCCTCCATTGGAGGGGGATCGGTCTTTTGAAAGAGAAGAGAAAGAAAAACAAAAGAAAAGGAAGAGTTAGAACGTGAACAACATAAAAGGATTCCTCCTCGGACCTAAATAAAACAGAATTATTCCAAGTTATTTCGGTGTGCTTTGGGCCTTCTAATCTGCTTTTTAGTTTATTTTTAAGAATAGGTAAAACGAAGCCCTCACCATTCAAATCTGATTCTTAAGCCCACTCTCTACAAATACATATTGCAGTGGACTTATTGGGCCCGGGTCTTGCATGCTTTGGACTGGGGTGCACCAATTCGTTACCCTACAGGTTAGAATTAGGAAATGTTGTTTGGGGGCCAAGCTTAAACTATAGTATTTGCAACATGAAAAACTCAAAGTTATATATATATATATATATATATTTATATATTATGAAATGAGTTATATTATCCCTAGCAAGTATTTAAAAAATTTAAAGCAAACTTTTTATGGTTTAATCAATTTTAACGTAAACTAAACATATTAGTCCAAGTGTAAATGACGTAACCAATTTCCAAACAAAACAAGCTACACTATACAAAGTATGGCAATATAGTAGTGTAAAAGAAACAAAGGTAAAAGTAAGCAAACCACACTAAACACTAAAACGTGTTTAGGAAGTGGAAAACCCGAGCACCGGGTGTAATAACCTCTCCCCCGACCACTCATCGGAAATCTCCACTAAAATAAACATAAACCCTCCAATTCTATTTCTCACTGTGTACTTCCAAACTCCAGCTAGCAGCCAACTTCACCAAGTCTTTTCATCATCTAGCTTACTGGAGAATCTCCATTCAAGCACCAATGGAAACACCACCAATAGAAATTGGATTTGAGTATAATTTCACAAGTTTTCATACTCTTTTTTTCACTCACAAGGTCTGTGTTTATAGGTGAGGAAAAGGGGTTACGAAATCTCAATCAAATATTGAAAGAGATGGAAAAGAGAGGATGGAATGTGTTTTTTTCAAAACAAAGGTCCTCCCTTTTCTTACACTCAATATGGCTTCTCTTAGATATCTCTTTTGTGATTCCTAGGGTTTGTATCACTCTTAGAAAAAAAAGAAAGAACAAGGAGCATAGTCCTAATTACTAGAAATTCTAATTACAACTTTTGGTTCTACAATCCAAACTCCCATCCAACAGGAATTGTGCTCAACAATGCATAGAAATCCTCGTTCCTTTCTCCTGCTGTTCTTAAATGAAGTTTGTATCCTTCATCATTCACAATAGGTAATTCACTTAATCTCTATTGGCAAGCTTCAACACAGATACGGTCCTCATAAGATTCTTGGAAATTGGTTGAACCAAAGAAAGTTCCCTAAAATAGAATGTATTATATTTATTTGTGATGTAGCATTATAAACAAAATGTTTCAAAAAAAAGTGTAGGGATATTGGGCACGGGAGTCCATTGTTTGTTTGTATTTCAGGCCTATGGCCCAACCCAAGCACGAGGGGTTATCCGAGGAAGAGAGATCTGTATTTAAGAAAGACTGTATTAGTGAATAGAAGTTAGCTTTGATCATAATGGCTCAAGAGAGTGGGCCGAGGATAAATGCGTCCTCGGCTGACTAATGCCAAGGTCCGAAGAGGTTGTCCGTCGCTCAGGGAGGTGTTTCAAGAAGTCTCGTTGGTGTTGGAAAGCATTGTGGAGATGTCGAACAGGAAAGTGTCCTGAAATATCTAAGAAGAAAGCTGCTACCTCCGCATTAAATGCATTACAACTAACCCCCTGGCCGCATTAATGTGGAGGTGATACTTAAGCAATGTATTTCAGCCTTATAGCTACTACACGAAGACTGGCAGGAGGGGCTGATGGGACAAGTATCAAGACCGATCCTCTAGCATGTACGTGGAAGGTACGAATGAAGGGGGGAGAGAATATAAAAGAAGAAGGAAGCAACGCCAAAAAAGGAAAAAATGAGGAAGAGAAAAACACTGTAGTAGTAGGAACTGACTTTGTAATCAAACCTGAAAGGAATATATAAGAACAGATCTCATCGGACTTTGCCAAGGACGATTTTCTTCAGCATAAACCTGTCTATTTTCATTCCCTTATCATCTGAATCTACTTTAGTGTTGGTCTAATTCATTAAGGCCAAGTTTTTCCAACCCACTCTCTACAAATTCATTGTTTTTGGCTTTTTGGGCCTAAGTCCATCCACCTTTTAGGCTAGGGACACTAATTTGGCCCTTACAAAAAGTATTGCAAAAAAAAATTAATAATAATAATAATTAAGTAAGGCCTCTCACTTAGCCAAAAAAAAAAAAAGACATCTTCTATTGGTCAATAGAATGTATTGTCTATATATTTTACATTGTAACAACACTTTTTTTTTATAAAGCTACAGCACTAGTACACCATCAAAAGACAAAAAGAAAAAAGAAAGAACGAGGA
>JARYZH020003095.1:0-12261 GCA_030021035.2 Notholithocarpus densiflorus
TTTTTTTTGGCATAATTGAACCAAATTGTTGGCCAATTCCTGGTCGAATCAATAGAATCGAGAAGTCTTGTTCAATTTTTAAAATCATGGTTATTCTTCTTAAATAATAAAACATGACTCACCTTTAACCCACCTTAAAAGATATACGAGTGCCACTTTTATTAGGCTCAAAGTTGGCCGACCCACTTGACGAAACCTATATTCTCATAGATAAATGATGGCCCAACCATAATGTGATTAGAGAAACAATATAATACTGTACAAAAGCTGGAGTTTACGGCAAAGTCTAGGAATAAATGGCCATGATAGTTAATTAGAATTATATATTTTATTTTATGTTTTATTTGATTATTCCAATGTCAAGGTTATTTTAGTAATTCTATAATTATTGTTTACAAGTCACTAACTCATGCCATTTATGGGAAAATTTTGTATAAAAAAAATTCAAAATTACTCGTTTAAAATTTGAATTGCATGAAAAAAATATTTGTTGTTTCCTATAAAGTAGAGCCCGTAAAAGTTTTGGCTTTAATCCCAAAAATTTAAATGGGGGAGAATTTTATCCCTCCATATGGGGTTAGTTCAATTTTGGACCCTCACGGATTTGTTTTATTTTTATCTTTTAAATTTTGGACTTTTGAAGATGTAGTAGGCTAAATTTGGTCCTTTAGATTAGGATACTTCAGTATAATCACGTAAATAGCAAAATAGCTACAATGATTAAATTGTCCCCTATTTGAATTTTCAATAACCAAATCTAAAAATTTCAACTTTTAGGACAAAATTAAACTTACACCAGGGACAAAAAAAAAAAAAAAAACCCAAAAATCTAATTTCCTCGAAAGCTTATATAAGAACATGAGAAATATCTCTAAGACTTGGTCAGAATCAACCTAATTTTCAAACTTAGAATCCACTCAACAACGTCTTCTCAAAAAAAAAAAAAAAATCCTGTCAACATACCTCACATATTCAAGACCTATTAGCTCTAATACCATAGGCCTTTAATCCAATGGTATATGCACGATCCAAAAAATTAAAAAAATTATTTTATACTTATTTCCATATCAAAACATAAAAAACTGGTAACATATTATATGCAAAAAGTTTCACATCAAGTATTAAATTATAATAGCCAATCCAGTGAGGTTGGCCACGTGGTTGGGCACTTGGTCTCAAAGTGGCTGTCTTGAGTTTGACTAGGAGCTCCCTAGTTCAAGTCCGAGCACCAGCACTTTGAAAAAACTCCTTGGGCTAGCGATTTACCCCGTTATGAGCCCACCCGTCGCGAACAGTGATTAGTTTCTGGTTGAAAGTTTTGAGAAAACACTGTATGAAACCAAAAAGAAAAAAAAAAAAAAAAAACTTATAATAGCCACCTGTAAATATCAATGGCTTAGAAAAATTTTCTAGCTTCAAAGTCACAGATCTACTTCAAAGTTCATAATAATGCCTTTAAACTCAATATCTAATCTACTGAGAAAGTATCCTATGAGCCACTCTCTCCAGGTCAGCACTCTTGTTTGGTGGGACTAACCAATGGGTGAATTACACGTGTAAATATAAGCCAACTTAACATTACACTAAAATACTACTATTTTACCCCTCAAAATTTCAATTGTCCGCCAACTAAACATTTTTTCTTTTCCTCTGTAATCTGAAAACACAATATCACTTTTCATCTCTCTCTCTCCACTTTCACTCTTCCATTCCAGATTTTCAACCATTGTCTTTAGGGTGTTGACAACAAGCTTGCCCAGATTCGCTGGTCTCCGCCACAAATGCCCACATTGGATTTCTTGCCGTCGCTTTTGAGTCGCCGACCGTGCCATCCACGTCAGGTTTTGCCGTTAAGTCCACCACCGCTCACCGTAAACTATAAACAAGTAACTTCCTCTCATTTCTTATTTCGTTTTGCTTCCTTTCATGATTCTTGTTGATTTATTGTGTAACGTTTTGAAATTTTGATAATGGGTACAAAACCCAGTGAAGTGTGGGCGTGGGTGTGCCGATGGCTGAGGACCGGCGGTTGACCGGTGGCCTTACTTCCTTTATCTTCGCTAGATTTGTGAGTTTGGACCGGTGGATGCTGACGGTGGTGGGTGTTTGGCGTTATTAGGGTCACGGTATTATTTTTGTGTCTTGCTCTGTCACGGGTTTAAAGGGAAGGAAAAAAAAAAGGTGTTGTCTTGCTAATGAGTAGTTGGCTGTTCTGAAATTAGACTCTTTTATTTATTTATTTATTTTTTGGAGATTAAAGATAGAAATCTATGCTTATTCTTAATAGTTCTAGTATAGGGGTTATTATCTATCATGATTTCTTAAGTTCAGCTGTGAGGCTTGTTCTCTTAAGGAATTATTGCTATTATAATGCCTATGTTGTGGTAGAACATGAAGTTTTAGTAGGTTGGATTGGGAGAACTCTGCTTGTTGCGAAGAGGAGTACATGAATTCTTTAGTCCTGCAACTTAAAATTGGAGCAAGTAGCTTGAATTATTGAGACCCTGGATGTCAATGGCACAGATTGTTGACATAAAAGTGCCATTTGTTGCACACAAACAAAAATCCATCCGAAATTCAGGTTGTGCTATTATAATTTTTAAAATTATTAACTCGTATAATTTCCAAGCAAATGTATGAAGTTGTGTTGGTACTTGTGTTTTTACTGGAAATTATACTTATTATGGACATAGAATTATAAAAATTACATTGCATCATGCATAACACAGGAATAATATTGGTCTTAGATTACAAATCACTTGGGGTTATCATAAAATTTTGTAAACGCTTTGTTGCTGATTGAGTGGAGATTATAATATTTTGATAATGGGTATAAAACTCACTTGAGTGTTTCCATAATTGAGACAAGTACTTTTTAAAACTTAAACTTTATCATATGCTCTTATTTATTGCTTTTTCTAAGATTATGACTTTTTTTTTTCAGGATCCTACCACATTAAATGATAATACAAGACTTTGAAGTATCTTGGATAGTTTGCAGAGCATATTGGAAAACTTTTTAATAGCTTTATGAACCCCTTATAGCAATTTTTTAGATAGCTTTATGTACAGCTTGTAGCACTTACAGTTTTGTAGTTTGTGTACGTTTTTAAACCCCTTAAACACAAACAGATTAACCTGTTATTTAGTCAAGTGATTAACTTAGGTAAATTATGTAGATCTAGATTAACACAAATAAATCATATCATTGAAAATAGTGCAGAAAATAAATAACACAACGATATGATAACTCAGGAAAACCAAACCGGTAAAAAACTTGGGGAGGATTTAACTATCCTCAAGGTAAAACAGATCCACTATAAAAGAATTGGAGTTTACACAATAGCGACTTAGACCACTAACATCCTATTGCTACCTCAAGTAGGAAACTTACTACCACGATCTCATAATAACTTCGAGTTCACGGACTATTTCTTTCTTGGATTCACAATAACCACAAGTACTCTCACTTGTATTTTCTTTAAACTCTTTATGCAGCAACTGAAACGATTACCAAGCTCTCGACATCAATCTTGAGATTGGAAACTCTAAGTATGTATGAAGGCAAACACCTCTAGATCTCACAAGAGATTCATACACATAGCATAAACAACCTAAAAATGTGGATAGGGTTTTTCTTTTTATACTTAAGGCAAAACATAAAACCCTACACGTCAAACGGGTTTGGGCTGAGTTGGAAAATTATGCAAAAAAACAATCTGCACGAGCTTCGATCGATCGAGTCTAATTCTCAATCAATCGAGCCAGACAGATTTACACAATAAATCCTGCAGTACACTCGATTCCAACTTTACACAAAAACATACTTTGAGCAAGTCTAAAACAAGAATAAATATTTTGATCATGGTTTGCCAACATTACAAAATAAAGTTCTAATACATTTAAACCTAAAGTCTTAGAACCCAACAGTTCGCTTATAACTTATGAACCTACTCCAACTTGGTTTTTACATATGTATGTTTTGAGTAGCTACAAGTTAAATATTGATATATTCTTAACATAATAAAAATTTCTTTTACTAAAGCCGTACTGAAGTATCATTTGATTTTTTTTCTTAATTAATTGTAAAGCTTCGAGTTTAACAATTCTGATATTGTATTACAATAACAATGTGATGCAAGAAAGGAGATGTAAAAAAGAAAAGAGTTTGCTCCAAGAATGAACAAAATTCTATTGAAATGTACATTTTTATTACAAGACTAAATAACAAGAGTTTTATTGCAATGTACGCAACTATAGGCTAAGATTTACCCTTACTCAACAGGCAGTGTCACATTTTGTACAAAAACCAAAAGAAAAATTGTTAATACTTAGTAGAAGAGAGTAATCTGATTGTGTTGCACATGCCAATGTAATTTTATAGGTAGGAATCTATTAAGGGTGAGTTTGGTTCAGCTTTTTGTAAAAGTGCATAATGAAAAAGTGCATTTTCAAAAAGCTGAGTGTTTGGTAAAAGCTGTTAAAAAGTGCTTTTTGAAAAAGCTGAGTGTTTGGCTAGCACTATAAAAGTTACAGTCTAAGGGATAAATTACCAAAAAGGACAATGTATAGATAAGAGAGTTTATTTCATACTTAAATCAACTACTTCATATACTTACTAAATAATAATAATAATAATAATAATAATAATAATAATATATAATTGGTATTATTTTAATAATGTTTGGGCAATTTTTCTTTTTTAGTCTCATAATTATTTGTTATTACCATTAATGACTTCTTATCAATATTAATTAAATCTAAATAATTTTTTTCATCATGAAGCACAAAATGAAAATGTAAAAAGATGATAAAATATACACCAATAATCCAAGTTTAAATTGTACTACATAAAAATGTAAAAAAGATGATAAAATACATACCAATAACCCAAGTTTAAATTGTACTACATGATATTTTAAAAAAAAAAAAGACAACTACTAATTATTATCCCCCCAAATGGAATTAGCAAAGGAATCATGAAGAACCACCATCGCAGGGTCTGTTAAAGTTCCTGAGTTCTTCTCAGAACTGCTACCTACTTCACTATTATGTTCTCTTCTAGAAATTGAATCTCGATTGGCGTTTATGAAGCCCCTATCATCCCTATCGTTTAGTCTAAAAAAATTATGAAGAGCCATAGTAGCAGATACAATAAGTATTTGGATATGGAATGAAAAAGATGGCATGTTTCTGATAATTCTCCATTTATTCTTCCACACACCAAAAGTGCGCTCAATCGTACATCAAAGAGATGAGTGAGCATGATTAAATTTTTCATGTCTAGTTCTAGGGCTTCCACCTCTCATTCGAAATTCCTGAAGATGGTATGATATCTCCTTGTATGGTGCCAAATAGCCTTTCATCATTGGGTATCCAGAATCAACTACATAATATTTTCCTAGAAAAGAAAATTCAATTGTATTAACACACACACAATGTCATTATAATGAACAATTGATTAACCATGACACAAACCTGGTGGTGGGTGCGGAAAGTTGTTACTTTGTTTACGAATAGTATCAAGAAAAATGGAGGTGTCGTGTGCTGCACCTTCCCATCCAGGCAAAACAAATGTGAATAACATATCAAAGTCACATGCAGCCATCACATTTTGGGTTGGATATCCCTTTCTTCCAAAGTATGGAATGAACTTCTCAGTAGGTACAACCGCTATCACATGTGTGCCATCAATCGCACCAATGCAATCCTAATAAAAACATTAATAGTTTTCAGTTCCACATGCATTGTATTATCTTATAGACAATAGCACTTATTCAAATATATAATAGTACACATACTTTGAAATGTGGCCAATAAATTGGATGGTCTTATATTTTGGTTGGAACTTCACTAAAAGTTGGATTTGAAGGCTTTACATATGCAGTTGCAAAGCGAGCACCCAACAGAGTGATCATCTTCTCAAAATGTCTACTTATGGTTTCATCCGAATGCTGAAATAATTCTTGAACCATTCGGTTACATGTTCCATGACCAAATATCAGTAAACAGATTGCCACTGACTCTTCTAACCTTATATTCCTTGAATGTTGAAGTCCATAATCATGTTGTAAAACTTGACACAAATTATGAAACACCTCCTTTTTCATTCTAAACATATTGTAACACAATTTCTCATTACCTTCCATACAGTGTCTCACCCAAGCCCACCCTGTTTGTTCAGAATTATAACAAGGAGTCTTATTAATGTACTTATTGAAATATGTCACAACTGCTTCACAAGTAACTGCCACAAGCTGGTAAAACTCCTCATCAGAATCGTCATTACTATCATCATCATCATCAGAATCACTGTCACTGTCATCATCACTGTCACTACTCTTACCATCATCATCATCATTGTTATTACCATCATTATTATTGTCAACATTGTTATAATCACCACCATCATGATCATCACAGTAATTTCTGTAATCCCCATCCATTAATAGTTCCATAAAATGGCCACTCTCATGAGTACCATTATAATCATCCATATTGATTTAAGCTACACAACAAAGTAACAAATAGTCAACCATTGCTAATACTACTTTAATATAAATCAACATAATACTAAATTTCAAATATGTTTACATTACACATATATTAGTCCAAAGCTAATACTAAATATCAAATAACTTAGTTTAAAGTTAATACAACATAGCTAATACAACATAGCTAACTTAGTTTAAAGTTAATACAACATAGCTAACTTAGTTTAAAGTTAATACAACATAGTTAATACCACATAAGGTTGGTCACTTTTTTTGGTTATAAATCATTGCTTGTAGCCACTCCAACTGTGACTTCGAGTCCTTGAAAGTTAGAAACATCTCCCTATGTGACCTTTTTAGTAAGATAAAGGAAGCTTGAACCACAAACGTACTTTAACTCCAGGAGGTGCTCTCACAATCGTCATGACATTATCAATTGAACTTGGTGACTCTCAAGAAATACCTTCAGACCTATTCTGACATACAGTTATTAATTGACTAATACGATCGTCCAACATTGCAGCTCCTCCTATCTTCTTCTTTTTCTTCTGTGAGGGTATTGATTCACTAGTTCGCTTTTGTCCTGAACTACGTGATTGACTAGTATGTCCTTGCTGCAAACTATCAATGTCTAAACTCATGTCACATTGGTTATCCTTAAATTCGGAGCTACCATCTGAATCACCAGCACCTTCTTCTGGCATTGTTGGAGGGAGTGTATTTGAAGAAAGGGTCCATGCAGCTACCCCAGTTGCTGCAACATCCCTAAACATTATATCAAGTTGTTCTAGATTCTGTGGACCTTTTTCTCGAAATTTTTTAGTTTTGGGTAATTCCTACAAAATGTAATTGTAATTTCACTCATATAACAATAATATATAAAAAAACTATCTCCAACTAACTACATATTAATAAAATACTCAACTCACCTTCAACTTCAGGTCCCACCAATAATCAGGAGCAACAATCGTTCCCTTCACTACATCCCAACCTAAACTTGTGTCAAGATTCCTCAATTGTTCCCACACTCTCCAATCACCTTTTAATACATCCCACCTACTTTTTAATTGGTCCTTATCATAGTTTTGACCGGTCTCAACACAAAATTTGGTCACCAAATTGAACCAACCTTTGGTACTAAAGATAGCACCTTTTGTTCTATTCCCAGCTTGAATTTGTTCCACACAAAGGTTACAAAAAGTAGTTGTCCACGTTGGATTAATATCCTAATCTGCTCTAGCCTTTTTTACCTCGGGGTTGGAAGTGGTCTTTTTACCCATCTATAAAGTTAACCAACCATAAGAAATGCAAAAAATAGAATTCATAATATTCCAATTAAGTGAACTAATTACAAACATGATCTAATAAATCCACAAAAAATAAATAAATAAATAAAATTGCTGCCTAGTCTGAGCATTAAAATACAAAGGGCTAGAAAGGAATCTCATCATGTCACAACTCACAAGAGCACCGTTTGTACACTCACTAGTCAGTAAACACAGCCAGAAAATTGCTGCCATAATTGAGGACACTGGCCTCAAAAGCAGTCAGGTTCAATAGACTACTCTTAATAACTCAACATTCAATCCCATAAAAAGCATAGGTGGTCTTATAATGGTTTTATAAATGGTTTTTGATGAGTTCTCCCCAAGTATAAGATAAGAGACTATAAAACCTTTAAACTAGAAGCCTTAAATTAACAAATAAAGATCACTACCTAGGGTGGACTTCAACTAGATTAACCGGAAATATATATGGCCAAAGGAGAACACGGGAATCTAGAAAAGAGGAAGATGAGACTGCCCAAAACATTTAACAATTCCATATAGTGATCTTAAAAATAATCTTAATCCAACAAATCAACTGCAGTATCCAAGGTTATTAACCTTGAGAACAAATCATACAAATACCAAAATAACAATTTACAAGACGAATAGATTCAACTTTACATTAAATTCCAATTCTAAATGAAGCAAAACACTTCCACTCCTCATTACTAAAGACCAAAAAATTCACATAAACAATAAAATTTGCAGAAAAATCTACCATTCAGCACCAAAAAAAAAAAAAAAAAACATTGTATAACTTAAACCTCAATTCTTAAACTAAGCAATAAATTCTTACACCAAAGCATTCAAAACCCAAAAAACCACATAACTAATAATCAACAAAAACCACAAAAACCAACCCAAAAAACTCAAGCTACCACTCAGTACTAGAAAACATAAAACTTGAAAATTCATATCAAGCAAAAGACTTTCAACCACACGTATTGCTAAACCCAGATAATTAAATAACTAATAATCAACATTAAAACACAAAAACTTGTGTGAGGTGCTGATGGGGTGTGTGTGCTCTGCTGATGCTGCGGGGTGCGGCTGCTGCTGATGGGGCATGCGTGTGCAGCTGGGTTGCCGAGAAAACAAATCAACTAATTCCAATCAACTAAAATTCCAATCAACAAAAACAATACCCATTAATCTATTTCTGGGTTGCCGAGAAAACAAATCAAAGAGAGCTGAAGAAAACAAACTCGGTAAAAAAAGCATGTACCCACAAACCATGTACCCATAAATGTTTTCAGTACCCAGCAAGAGAACAAAGAGATCATTAACAGGAACAACGCATGCAAGATCTGAAAAAAAATTTCCCACACTCGGTAAAAAAAAAAAAAATTCAAATCAGTGTTAGTACCTGGTGGTTTTTGGTAGCAGATCAGTGTTGCTTGGTGTTTTGGTAGCAAATCTCTACCTTCAAAACGAATTTCTCAGATCAGATTAGACAGAAATAAAATTTATAAAAAAAAAAAAAGATCAGAATCGCGTTGAAGAAGACAAAGAAAGAAAGAAAAAGAAGAGGAAGAAGCTTAAACGGATGACGTGAGAGGAACAAGAAGAGGAAGAAGAGAGACTTACCACAGAGAGGGCAGAGCAGAGCGCAGAGATGGGAGGCGTGAGAGGAGCTTCGTGCGGAGTGAAGAGCAGAGAGATGAGATGGGGGCGTGAAGGCGTGAGAGAACTGATCATATATTTAGGGGCATTTTCGTAATAGCAATCACCCAACGATAATAAAGACAAAACGCTTGCAGCGCGTTTTGATTTATGGACCTCCTAAGGTCCATAAATTATGCGCGTTTTGGACTCCCTTTTTGCCTAAGCCCAAAACGCAACTTTTTTCAAAAAGTTGCGTTTTGAGCTCAGCCAAACGCATTTTTTTTCCCACTTTTTGATTTATGCGCATTTTGGGCTTCAAAAAGTGCAAACAAACACACTAAATCTTAAATCAAAAACTTTAGCTGAAAGAGAAAATTGTGATCCTTTGAAGCAAATAATGATTCAGTTTTTCCCTTTTCAAAAGCTTGGGCATGTGTAGTTGAGGACTGGACAATCATGAAGCCATCCCAGCATGCCCTCCAAAGATGCACCAATTTTAGAATAGGTCATCAATAGCAACAACACCATGTTTTTGACTCAACAACATTAGCGGAATCAACTCCAATCCTCTTATCATTACTTGCTTCCTCATCATAGTGTCCAAGCTCACTACCACTGATCATAAGGCCTAAAACTGAAATGCAAATAGCATGCCCATGGTTATATATATTACACTCCCATGTTCATCAACTGTCAAAAATTTAAGATATATTGTAACAAAAAGAACTTCAAAGAGAAAATCATATGAGAAACATGACCTTAGTTGTGGAATGGGGCCCTGCTAAAGGAAAAGTGTCATAAACACAATCAAAATAACCACAAGAAAATCCAATCTATTGACTTCAAAAGAATGGAAGAAGCAAAATCCCATCGAAGAAACAAAAGCATGCTATGAACTTATTGACACCTCTGTTTCAAGTCTTTCAAGTAAACTAGAGCAAGCAAAGGCATATATCATTATGCCATATATAAGCAACATAATTTGATAAGATGAAAATAGTAGTATAAAAATTATCTTCCAATCCAACCTACTAAAACTTCATGTTCTACCACAATATAGGCATTATAATACTAATAATTCCTTAAGAGAAAAAGCCTCACAGCTGAACTAAAGAAATCATGATAGATAATAACTCTTATACTAGAACTATTAAGAATAAGCTCAGATCTTCGAACCACAAACCCAAATATGTCAAGCATTGTTTCACATAATTAAGATTTTAAGTAGTCCACTAAAAATCTCCAAAGGGACTATCCATAGTCTGATTTCAGAACAACCAACTACTCATTGTCATTAGCAAGATAACACCTTTTATTCCTTCCCTTTAAACCCATGACAGAGCAAGACACAAAAATAATACCGTGACCCTAATAATGCCAAACACCCACCACCATCAGCATCCACTGACCCAACCTCACAAATCTAGTGAAGATAAAGGAAGTAAGGCTGCCGGCCACCCGCCGGTCCTCAGCCATCGACACACCCACACCCACACCCACACTCCACTGGGTTTTGCACCCATTATCAAAATCTCAAAACGTTCCACAATTAATCAACAAGAATCATGAAAGGAAGCAAAACGAAATAAGAAATGGGAGGAAGTTACCTGTTTATGGTTTATGGTGAGGGTGGAGGTGGACTTAACGGTAAAACCTGACGTGGATGGCACGGTCTGCAACTCAAAAGCGACGGCAAGAAATCCAATGTGGGCATTTGTGGCGGAGATCAGCGAATCTGGGCAAGCTTGTTGTCAACACCCTAAAGACAGTGGTTGAAAATCTAAAATGGAAGAGTGAAAGTGGAGAGAGAGAGAGAAGAAAAGTGATATTGTGTTTTCAGATTACGGAGGAAGAGGAAAAATGTTGAGTAGTTGGCGGGCAATTGAAATTTTGAGGGGTAAGATAGTATTTTAGCTTGTATTGGTAGTGTAATGTTGAGTTGGCTTAATTTTTACACGTGTCATTCATCCATTGGTTTGTCTCACCAAACAAGAGTGCTGACTTGGAGAGAGTGGCTCATAGTATACTTTCTTCTAATCTACCAAGTTTGCAAACATAGCATCGAAGTAGTCAACAGAAGATGGTATATGATGTTTTTGGTATATGAAAGTATGAAATTTCAAAATTAAATCATAAAGACAAAGATCATTCAAAATTTCCAACTTGAAAATCGAAAATAATGAATGAATAAAAATAGTGGCTGCACACGGGCGGAGCTGCACTTAGCAATGGCCCCCCCAAATTTTTTTAAAAACTTCATAATGTATGTATATTTTACAATTGTTTAAAATATTAGACCTTAAAATCAATATTTGGCCCCTCCAAAAAAAAAGAGCTGGTCCTGCAAAAAAGAATTGAACAACTAATTGTTGGGTTCCAAAAAATAGTTGTTAAGAACAACAAACTATCCACCTTGTAACATAAATAGTTGTTACTTTCAAATTATTAGTTTTTTCCTCTCTTAATTGGTAAGTTTTGTTTGTTGAGTTTAGATAGTAAGTTTTTAATAAAATAAATTTCTCTTAGAGTTATTTTATTTGAGACTAAGGGGATGTTTGGTATGGGATTTTGAGCAACAATTTTCAGTTTTTAAACAACATTACACGTATTTCTACACATTTTTTTACTCACACGTATTTCTAAAAAAATACAAATAATGTTATTAGAACAACGTTACCAAACAGGCCCTAAGTCTTTTTGTTGTTTTTGTTAAGTTTCAAATTGTTTGTCAATACTTAATTAGTTAGTCACAAAGCATCAAATGAAAAAAAAACTACACTAAGGATATTGATGAGAATGCAAAATGTCTTATTTTTCTCCATTAATGTTTAGTT
>JARYZH020003096.1:0-12260 GCA_030021035.2 Notholithocarpus densiflorus
AGTTTATAAATTTCAATCCTATCCTATCTATAAAAGGAAAAACAAAATCATTCTTAAAAAAAAAACAAAGAGAACAAAGAAGGATTTTGTAACGCATACCTTGACTAATCTTGGTTGAATGAGAAATGCTCATTATCAACATGGGCCATAAATAAAACTGAAACACCAAGAATATCACTAACATTGAGAGGCATGTTGAATCTCTATTCTTCATATCTCTATTCCAAGCCTTATTGGTAAATAATTTGAACCTTCATATATACCCAAAAACGAGTCAGACTCTAATATTCAAGGTTTTCTGTTCGCTGGTTTCAAAGCTCCTATAGTTGATAGTTGATGATCTTCAATCTGAATATAATGGATTCCACTAAACTGAAGTGACGAATGGTGAGTACACAAAAAATAGAGTAGACATATATTAACTGTGCACTAATTAACTCAACTAATAAACTTTTGTATTATAAAAATGAGATTTATAATCACATCTCACCTCCACAACAAAATAGAGCAAACTTTATAGATTTCAATTCTATCTTATCTATAAACAAAATTACCTATGAAATAATTAGAGATGTGAGACAATATAAAGATTGGAATCATACGTAATAGAACTGAGAGAAAAATCTGTACCTGATTAAAAATTTCAGGAATGTGAAGAGCAAGGAATAACTCTATGCAATTGTTAGATCTTTGGCTCAATTGCTCTTGTTTCTTAAATGAAAACTTTCTATGGACATTGGGATGTGATTCAATAGAGACAGCTTATATTTGAAATGCATTTAACTATTTAAGTAAAGAAAGCACACCTACCAAATAAAAGTTTTCTTGATGAATCATATGTTTTTGAAAAGTCAAAAATGATTTGCCATTTATAGTGTAACGTAAATCATGCATGGATTAGTTCTTAGTTGTTATCCAAAAAAAATAAAAAAAATTCATGCATGGGTTAGGGTTGACACTTGACAGCAATCAGCAGCCACTCAAGTCTTACTCTCTCTTGTTTGAATTATTTAAAACTATCATTAAGAAAAAGAATTATCAGACGGTTTTAGTTAGTTTAACTAGTAAAGATTTTTATCGTCGAATAAAAAATTTGGGATTTGATCTCTACCTAACTACACCAAAATTTAATTGGTGTCGTAAACAAATGATAAAGAGAAATCATCATGGATCAGACATCATAGGTTTAAAATGTTATTTTATACGTTAAAGAACAATAACAACAAGGGACCAAAAAAAATCACTATTTTTCACACTTGTTAATTTAGTAAATTATAATTAGAACAATATCACTTTAATTGTATCACTAATTTCACTTTTATTAACATTAATCTCAATATTACATCTTAACAATTATGAAAATAAATGTAAAATATTGTATCCCTTCAATTATTTATTATCTAAAAGGTGACAAAAGAGTGTTGAATGAACTTGGGGTCCGTGGAGTGTATTGGTTTGAAAATAACAGGTGCATCACTAGCTGTTCTAAGTCCTTATTAGGTATCATAAGTATCTAAGTCCTAAGATGAAGTTTAAGTAATGACTCATGAGGTTAGGTTATAATATGGGGCTGAAAGTTTTTTTTTTTTTTTAAAGAAAGAAAAAAAGTTAAATTACAAATTATACCATATAATTGAGCCTAAAATTCAATTCAGTCATATAATTTTAATTTTGTTCATCAATTTAGTCCTTTAACTTTTAATTTTATTCAATTCAACCATTTCATCCACATCCAGTAGAGCAATTTCCATTTAGTGTCCCAAAACAACATCTTTTTGACATGTTCAAATTTTTAAATTTTTTAAAAAAAAGATAAAAATAAAAGTTGAAAATTTTGTTTACTTTTTTTTAATAAAAAAATGAAATGAACATAAATAAAATAAAAAAGGGTTGGCTTGCCTCTTGTTAACGCTCCATTTGTTTAGACATTATTATTTTCTAAAAAATAAGTCATTTTTCAAAATGTATTTTTTGGAAAATATCTCATATAATTTTCCTATAATTGGTAGTATTCTTAGAAAAACTATCTCATTTTCCTATATTTGGTAACGTCCTTAAAAATGAAATAGAGTTGTCTTCAATAGTTTCCATATTGGGTGTAGTTTCTGTCCAGTGTCCTGTGACACTAGACCTGCTGCGATCATGACACATATCCATTTTTCAACACGTGTCATGATCGCAGCGGGTCCAGTGCACTGGAGGCACTGGACAAAAGCCACGTCCTTCCATATTATCTCTTAACTTTTTTTTTTTTTTAGCATGGTATGAAATAGAGTTTTTTTTTCCTGGAAAATTTTAGGGAAAAACAAATATAAGTTATATTTTTAATAGGATTTTCCATTAACCAAAGATGTCTTCCTTTGATATATTTTTTCTGATACTACTAAATAAAAACTATTTTCACAAAAGTTTTTCTATCAAAGCAAACCGAGCATTACGTATTGATAAGATATCTCCTTTGCCATTGTCAGGAAGAGTAGTTCAAACTTCTCACAAGGTACTTTATCGCACATTGCTTAAACTAGGGTTGGATCGCTACCCTGCTTATTCCTCCACTTTTGTATGACAGCACTTCCCTCCATCCAAAAAGCTCTAGCTAGCTAGCAATTACACTCCCACAGGGCATGTGCCATAGATTTGAGTTGGAGGCTACAAATCACATTGTTCATCACTTCCCACTTGCCTATATATAGTGCAATTAAAGTTTGGAATAAAATAAAATCATTATGATTCTATCGAAATTAATTGATTTTGTATCTTGTTTAATTAGTAGGCAAACTTCAATTGCAACTTACCTCTTTTTGATTTGGTCCTATACTCCTATCACAATATGATCCCACAACACTTTTCAGTTTCTATGTTGAGGGATCTTTAGATGGAACCCTAATGAATACGTTGAGGGATCTGAATATTCATGATATCTATTGAAATCTATGCTTATTTCATTTTATTTGTTTGATTGTATCTCATATATGTTTCATGTTTTGGTTATGAAAGACAACACACACATATATAGAGAGAGAAAAAGAGAGGGCTTGCTTATTTTCATACTAAAAAGGAGCATATCATTTTTTAAAACCTTTTTTTTTTTAAAGATAGATGGCTAGTAGGGGAATGGGCAGTCAGATTCCAACCATAAACAAGAGGTACCACAAAAATATTACAGACATATATATAAACAATATTTCTCTTTACATGTTCACAAAAAAACAAGAAAGAATAGGAAAAAGATGGGGTGATTCTATAGTAATCGATGTTCGAAGGTCAAATTTGCGATACGAATCCTAATTAGGATTTTAGAAGCCTGATAAAATAATTCTATTTAAATTAAATAGGTCAATAAAATAATCCAAAAAATTTATAATTCAATAGAAAATTATTAATAATCAAGAAAGAATTTTGATGGCCTTCTGTGAATAGTTGAGCTAATTACTAATTGGGTTTAATCGTCTTTTTAAGTATTTTAATCTTAAAGAAAACAATTGTGGATATTAATCTGTTTCTGAAGGTGTTGAGAAATTTTCTTTGTAAATTAAATCTGGTTTTTTTTTTTTTTTTTTTTTTTTTTTTTGTAATGGAGTACTTTTAAGTCTCTCATTTTTGTGATTCTTGATTTTTGATTGTTTTATACTTTTCTAAGCAGTTTAACTTCCTTTCATCAATTTGATTGCTTTTGGCTGTATCATTTTAGTTCCAGGGGAAACAAAAATGTCGGTTCTATAGTTAATTTGATTGTTTTTAAATTATATCGTTCTCATGTTTGTGCTAGTTCTCTTATCATAGTTCTGTTTTGTCCTGGATCATCTTGAAACCTCGGATGACTCTATTTGATTTTTTTTTTTTTTTTTTTTTTTTGAGAAGAAAAACATCAGACTTTATTAAACCAAACCAGTTATATTGGCTTGAAATACAGCGTACATGTGGGACGGAACATCCTCTATCCGCACAATACAATCTAGGCAACTAATACGACTCTATTTGATTTGAATTCTATTTGTTTGTCTTTCCAGTAATTCTAACTATATATAGCTCTCTTTTTTCCAATACATATACGGCAGCCTATATACCAAAACTCCAACTTGATCATGTTTTTATTTTGAGAGATGTTACGTCTACAACATTTTTACAACAAATCACAGATGGTTAGTTGTAATTGGTTCAAATTTGAACCTAACACTAAGATTACTTTTTTGTCCCAACAATAACAACCAGTAATAACCTGCCACTTAGGATTTGTTGTAAAAATGTTGTAGACATATCATTTCTCTTTTATTTTTCTGCCCATTTTTTAGGAAGCTAGAATAAAGGTACAATTAAAATTTATGGTGGTTTAGATCAGAAACAAATATCCTATTCTGATTTTTCCCATTTTAATTGTTCCAAAAATACCTATTTACTTTCAAATCATTCATGATAATACCATTTGCATCTGAAAACTGGAGTAACAGTTTAGTTTATGTCTTTGATACCTCACTGCTTTAACTATTTATACTCCCATGTTTCCTATTGAAAAATCCTGTCCTTAGACTTTTTTTTTTTTTTTGCTAAGCTTCAATGACATTAAACAAACTAAGTACACAGCGAGCAATCCCCCTTACAAACTAATTCAAGAGAACGGGGAAGATTACTTTTATTGAAACAAAACGGATGGGGGGAATTGAGTGCTAATCTAGCAGCTGCATGTGCTGCTAAATTGCAGTTCCTCCTAACCCATCTAAATTTGCAAGAAACAAAAAAAGGGAGTAAACTATTAATGTTACTAACAGAGGTGCTAATGCTCCAATCAGGAACGAAGTCAGGTGATGATAGAGCATTGAAGCACACTTGTGCATCCCCTTCAATAATGACAGACTTCCAATGCTCTTGTATTGCAAGGTGGACTGCCCACAGAGTGGCAGCTGCTTCTGCCTGAGATGGTGCACAAAGATGATAGCCAGAGCCCTAAATAAACAAAATCTCACCAAAGTAATTCCTAGCAACTACAGCTAAAGCAGATCTGGAGTTGTTCAGTGCGGCGTCTACGTTGAGCTTGATCCAGCCTAGGGGGGGAGGGGTCCACGCAGATATGGGTTGCACAGAAGGGGTAGTATTCATGACAGAGAAGGTTTTAGAGAGCTCTATGAATCTTGAAAGCACAATCTGCTTCGACTTGTGAATGTCGGCTTTACCTTCTTGGAATTGAGTCAGGTTCCTTGTCCTCCAGATCTCATCAATAATTATCGCCATTTTGAGCGAAATTGTCCATTGATCATGGGCTGGGAGTGGAGAGCTTGGGGGAGATATAATGAGCTTAACAATGTCCTCATTGGAAACAAAGGAGGAGCCATTAAATCTAACACCCCAGCAAGCTGAAGCCCAAAGAGCTCTGGAAAATGGACATTCGAAGAAGAGGTGTACACAAGTATCATCTCCAGAGTTACATAAGATGCATGTAGGATCAATATGATTAAGCTTTCGATTTAAATTCACCTTCGTAGGGAGGGCGTCTACTCCAATCCTCCACAACAACATCTTTAGTCTCTCAGGCAGCCTTGCTTTCCACAGCTTCTTCCAGTGGCTGTTCTGTGGGTTATTACTGATAGAGGATCTAAAGGACAGATCATGAACAGATTTGACGGAAAACATACCCTTAGAATCTGGCACCCAAATGAGTATGTCTTGCCTGGGATTATAATGAATTGGGATAGCTAAAATAGCTTTGGCTGACTCAGTAGAGAACAAATCAGAGATCATACTGAAATTCTAGGAATTAGAGCGTTGATCGATCAGCTGAACAGCTTTCAGAGGGTGTTGAGTGAATGTGTTCACTCTGGGTTGAGGCTTGAAACCTTCTAACCATGGAACCCACGGATCTGTCCAGACATTAATTGTTCTGCCATCACCAAACTGATAGCAAGCTCCTTTTTCAACAAGTTTTTTGGCACGCTCAATTGCTCTCCATGTAGGCGAAGCTATTTTGGGTGGTTCAGCTTGGAGCCAATCATTGCTAACTTTGTACTTTGCACGGAGAAGATCCATACAAATGCTCCTCACACTTGAACATACCATCCAGGCTAGTTTAGCAAGAAGGGCTGAGATACATACATACAAATGTCCTTAGACTTGTTCCTGGCTATTAGATCTATGTGTTTATTTTTTCCTAGTTCTGATTTGTCAGTGTAATACCTTCTAGGCTTTGTATCAGGTTTGAGTGCCAACTTTTTGTTTTAATTAGTTAGTTTTTCTTTAATTTTACTGTAAGCAATACTCCTTTGAAAATTGAAATCAATGCAGAAGGGAGATTTCTACCTAAAAAAGAAAAAAAAAATCAGAAGGGAGATGATCCAGGGAAGTGGTTGGGAATATCAGAATGTACACAGATTTCAAGATCTGCTAGATGCAAAAAACAGAAATAAAAAATAATGATACACACACGAAAGGCAATCACACGACACAAGAAATTATGTGATCCAAAGAAGTTCAGGCAATTGGATGAGGTAGTCTTCATTAACTACTATCCTGGATATCAACATTTATTATCTATCACAGGAAAAGTACTTTGTGATGTCAATAGTAGCCCGCCGCCACATATACCATTTTACTTGTTTCATAAGTAACTTTCCTAAATGCAAATTGTAGTTAGAGGCTTGCTAGAATACATCAGCTCAAAATGTTTTTCTTGTAATTATATTTTTTTTAGGGGGGGATTTATGTGCTAATTTGAGATTACATCAACATGGAGTTCTTAATCTGACAGTAAGTGTCTTTTTGTAGTTGTGGCTTGCAATTAGGTGATTGGGACCGGACTTAAATTACCACTCTTTATTTGGAACTGCACTTTTCTTGACATGCAATCAATTGACAAATCGAAACCTAACCATGCTATTTGTCCATAAAATGAAAAAAGATAGCTGTCCTGAGTGGTGAGATTTAGATAATATTGAACATTGTGAACCTTTAGTGGTTGTGAGTGATTACCTCTATGTTAGGGCAAAATTCTCTTGTCATATCCTAGCCAATTTTTGTGGCTTTTTATCTCCCTTTATCTTTAGGATTGAGTTTGGATTCTTGCTAATTTGATAGTTTTTTTTAGGTAATTATTATAAGGAGAAGAGATGCCATTTGAGCAAGAGCTTGAACTATCTCTCCAATTTCTGGTCTTTTTTTTTTTGTGTGGTCTTAAACATATAAGGATTGCATCACAAGTCAAGGTTGATACCAACACTTCACTCTCCATTGGATATCACATAATAACCTGGGTTTTTAACCATTGGACTAACTGACTTATTTTCCCCACCTTCAAACCCTTGTAATTATGACTGAAAGCTATAAAATTCCTTGTATCAATTTAACATATATAGTGGTACTTATAAGGTTTTTTTTTTTTTTTTTGGTTAATGTTATATGTTTTGTAATTGCAGGTATGAGAGCTAAAAAATACTCTTTCCGTATTGGACAAAAACTATGCTGCAAAGAGGACACATGTATAATTATAGTAAAAATGTTACCTTGTTCATATCATGAATTTGCTATCCACATTATGTAGGACTTAATGGAATTTTTCATCAGTATATTTAATTTAGAGATGAACAGAATGATGAATCTATGTTATACTTTATATAATAAGAACTTTGTGGCATAGTAAAACACTGTAAAACTATCTTCACTAAAGTTATAGGCCTGTAGTTTGGAAGTCAAAAGGAAAAATGATTTGGCCTTGTACTAATTTGGACTAAGTCTACTTAACCATTAGGGATGCTTTGGGGCTTGGGCTACCCATGGCAAGAGGTCTATACAATCAAATAATGAATTGATTGTTAATAAATGTTTCAGGATGCTTTAGAAGTCACAATTAACACCCGTATGAATGGCCTTGTACTGTTTTAGCAAGAAAACAAAATATAAGCAAATTTTCATGGTACAAGGACATGTGATGTTAGTCAAAAATAAATAAATTCTAGGAATGAATTCCCTACAATCCTTGCAGGGAACTAAAAATAGGGTCCATAAACCTAGTCTTGGCCTATCGAATAAAAAGATTATTAATACCATAACTTGGTCCAACACACTAAACTATTTTGGTCAAACTTCAAGTTGTTGCCAAAAACTTTGTAGTTGAATTGGCACCTCCCCATGTACAAAGTGCTTGGGAGTCTAGGGGAGAAAGGGTTCGAGATGCGGGGTTAGCAGCATGTTGTAATTATCTCTCAAAAAAAAAAAAAACTTCAAGCTATTCTGAATGAATACTCAAAAACAATTAACTTTGTGCATATATGCCAAAGGCCTTGTAACTGAATTGACACATTCCCATATACAAAGTGCTTGGGGGTCTAGAGGGGAAAGGGTTCGAGCTGCGGGATTAGCAACATGTTGTAATTATTTCTCAAAAAAAAAAAAAAATGTCGACTTATTTATTGTTTTCCTTATATAGGTATGTATGTATATGTTAACTATTCAAGTACCCAGTCAGTTTTTGTTCAAGAACGTTATAGTTCACTAGTTAGCACTTTTTGATATTGCTAATAAAGATATTTAAGGTTTAAATTATCTATCAACTTATAAAAGAAGAGGTAGGAGTAGAACGGTTGACCAAAAAACAAAACGATACTTCAAAAAAAAATACATGGAACTTGACTTTTGTGAAATCGGATACCATGACTGCATTATTTATGCCCTCAGCTAAATGCATCAGTACGGCCCAAGCTTGGCCCAAACAAAACTTTTAGGCTCAAGATGTTGCAGGCCAAATGGGCCATAAAAAAACCCTTTCCATGATGTTTCTGTTCTGCCCCAAAAGAAAAAAAGAGAGAATCCATTCCATCACTTCCACACCACACCACAAGCCTAATCAAATGAGACTCTTTTTTTTTTTTTTTTTTTTATGTACCCCATGATTTGCATATTTTACCAAACATTGGACCCACTTAGAGACATTCCTGTCAACTTAATTGGCTAGAAATTGAACATCATATCCTTGTTATTCACAGAACAGAACTCCTGCATACAATCTTAACTGCCTATTCAAGGGAATAAAATCGTAAAACTACCTTTAATAATATAATTTTTTGTTTCAAATTAAGGGAAAAAAAAAAAAAAAAAAAGATGAAGAAATAAAAAGATGGGTAAATGACAGACAAGACTACTCAACCCTTGGGGCTTTGATAACACAATGACGAGAATCAGATTGTGGGTCCTAGTCGGTAAAACCTATATATAATTAGTCTCATTCATTCAATTTCGGAAATGCCCAGAACATCACCCCTTTTGCCTAATGAATAATCCATATATTCTTTGCCACAAAAAATGGTTATCTATTCTTTCTATTTACATTAAAGAATGACTCCATTGACATTTTTTTAGTACTTTTAATGGAAAAGCTTAGAATTCAAATCCTCACCTCCCTAGTTATTAAATTATCAAAAATTAATTAAAAATAAAAGAGGATATTTCATGTAAAATCTTATCTCGTCTCTTTCACTCTCCAATCAAAAAAATTTCCAAAAAAAAAAAAAAAAAATCTTTTTAATACAATCTCACTTGTATTTAGCTAAAATGAATTTACACCTTCTAAATTTAAAATCATTATGCCAAAAAAGAAAAACAAATTTGCGATCGTTTATTAATTGATCTTTTCACTTTCAAAACTTGCAATTTTTATTATTGACTATCACAGCAATGTTAATGTGCACCTTTCATTATGGTTTATCACATTTTTGCAATTAGCACTCCTAAAAACAATTTTTTTTTTCTAATTTGTTGTCCATAATGACATTATTTTTTTATATTAGTTACAAATAATATTTTAATAAATTTGATAAAAGTTTTTTTTTTTTTTTTTGAGAAAGAATAAATTTGATAAAAGTTGATGAATGAGATTTGAATACTGATTCTCCTCATAAACAAGACCAAGTAATACTAATAAGTTATAAGACTTTATAAACAATGATATTTGTGTAATATTCAATGTTCTCATAGTTTAAGATATTAATTTAAAAACAACACTCAAATTTAGATAGTATAAATGATATTTTAACCAATTTTAAAATAAAAAAAATTTAAAAAGAAGAGGATAAAAAATAATAATAATAATCACATGTTATTCTATCATCATTTACAATCATGAGTGTGCACATGGAATTTGAAGGTGATCATATATATATATATATATATATATATATATTGAATAATGGGGGAGTATGGTGTTGCCAATGTAGGAGTAACACACCAGAAAGTTGCCAAGTAGTTTTTACCTTAAAAGGACAATTATGGTTAAATACTTTGTAGTTGTAGGGGCACTGTTTGTTTTGGAGTGACTTTTTCTCGAAAAAGTCGGGGGAAAGCAGATGCTCTCTCTCTCTCTCTCTCTCTCTCTCAGATCCTTGGAAGTGGTGAGAGATAGATAGATAGAAAGAGACAGACAATGGATGAGGTTTTAGAGAGAGAAAGTGCGAAGAAATTTTGACAACAAAACTATAAAAATAATGAGGATTTTGCGTGGGGACCACACAGAGATAGATGGATATATTACACAAAAAAATGGAAAAAAGGGGCAATTTGGTCAGTCAGATGTTTGTGGAGAGAGAAGGAAATCATTCGATAACACCCGTTTGTACTAAACCGTCCTATCATGTAAACGTAAAATTTATATAATATACATTTGATCTATATGTGTGGGGTCCATTCTGTGTTGAAAAAAAAAGGGTTTAATACACGGGATGTACAGAATAATTTTAGGAGAAAGAGACGATTTTACACAGACAATAAGTTTTATCTACTTTTTTTTTCACATGACATGGTTTGACTTTGAAAATTCGTGTTTGAGCTGATTATTTTCCCAACTTATTAGGGGGACAAATTATAAGATGGTTTATGTGTATTATTTAGATAAATTATATTATTTATTAAAAAGACATATAGCTAATTTTTAATAAGATAGTTTATGTGTATTATTTATTTTAGTGTATTAGATTAAGATAGTTTTAAATATGTAATTTTCACAATAATTAAGATTGCATATTGTGATTTGTACATCATCAGCATCATATAGAGTGTACATTTGGCATTGGATTACAAGCTAATTTTTTTCTTTTATATTTTATGTACAGTTTTATAAAACCTCAACATATTTTTGACAAAAAACTAAATAAGTTGTTCCCTAACGGATGCATATAAAGTGTACATTTGGCATTGGATTACAAGCTTTCTTTTTTTTTTCTTTTATATTATGTACAATTTTATAAAACCTCAACATACTTTTGAAAAAAAACTAAATAAGTTGTTCCCTGACGAATGCATAATCACCATTAATATCATTTTTATAATAAGACAAAGCGTGGGTCTAATGACCAGTTATGATGATGGGTCCAATGCATGGAACAGCGTATCCAAGCCAAATTATTTAGAGAAAATATAGTACTTAAACTTATCCTTCAACTTCTTTGTTACAACTGTGATAGTGTGATGTGGCAGAGTATGAGTGATAGAGAAAAATAATGGATCCATGTGTAAATAATTGACAACCACTTATAATCTGTCACATTAAAATTGTAGTAAAAAGTTAGAAAAGAATGTGCGATGCTACAACTATTCAATTATTTATAATACATTAATAATAATAAAAATTTCACAAATGAGGAAAAACAAATAGTGGAATTTAATAATAATTTATTGTGTTTCAATGGAAGGGAAAGAATGGGGAGATTTTGCATGGGGACCACATGTGAGATTAGGTAGACAAACACAAGAAATGAGGAAAGGGGCAATATGGTCAGTCAAGCGTTTGTAAGGGCGCTGTCGTTATTTTGTTGAAAAGTAGGGGTCTTTGCTTTTGTGAGGCAAGTCGTTTAGAAGCCCAAGATTCGTGGACGCAGATCGACATAGGGATTTGAGACACAGAGAGAGAGAGAGAGAGAGAGAGTTTTATAGTTTACGCCGCAAGGCCAAGGGTTTAGATCTTGTTGTGATGAAACAAAAAAAAAACGTTGTACGGACAAATATGTTGGAATCTCGGTAACGTCCCTAGAAATGGTTGCTGAATTTACTAAAGTGCGCCTTCCAAAAAAATGTAGTAAGATACCGATTCTATCCTTTTTTTTTTCTTTTTTTTTTTTTGTTGTGTATGGTTTGTCTAAGTTTGTGTGAGGATAACATCCTTTTCATATTTGGAAAATCCTAATCCTAAATCTATTGTTGATTTGATTACCAATAAGTTTGTGCATAAGTCGATTGTGTTGAATATGGAGTACTTTTCAACACATCCAATTGAGGAAATTCCAACCTAA
>JARYZH020003097.1:0-12256 GCA_030021035.2 Notholithocarpus densiflorus
GGAAACCTTGCATTCAATTATTCTAAGGACAGAAACCTATCATCGGGTCGTTTTTTTAATACCGGGCAGGTGGAAACCTTGCACTCAATTATTTTGAGGACAGAAGCCCGTCCTCTGCTTGATCTTCATCGCTGAGCAGGTGGAAGCCTTACACCAAGTAATTCTAAGAACAGAAGCCTGTCCCCGGCTCAATCAAAATATCAAACAGAACCTTAGTTATGCATGGCTCCTCGGACCACATACTTGGGGAAATCAACATTCCATGATATCTATTTATTTCTCACTAAGTGTCAAGATAGACCTAACAACTCCAGTAACCATTCTCATCCAACATTTACTAGAACAGAGCTCCTCGGATTATGCCGAGGACAAGCTTTCTTAGATAAAACTTAATTCATCAGATGCAACGCACCTTTTGAGAACGCATTTCTCAACCGTTTAATATCTACTTGTTAAGCTCCCCGGATAGTTTTTGCCTCTCGAATTCCTAGATTCGTCCCCGAGAACCGAGCACGAATCAAGGGGGGGCTAATGTATGGCACTGGGGCGTTCAGACCCATTTGGGCCTTGAACCCCAACCCGACAGTACGGCCCATACCGCCCATAGGCCCAGGCCTCAGGACGCCTCAAAGCCCATTTAGGCAAATGATCTTCATCAGTACATACCACGTCACGTCACTTGGATCACGCCCAGTGGACCATTTCCCAACCCAAAGAGCCAACTGCCCGGGGTACCATTTCTCGACTGCCCGGCAGTGCCTTAGGGCGTATCGCTGCCGAGTAACTCTACTGAGATGGGAACCATTTCCAAGGCCACTCATACTACATCCCATTCCCACCTAAACACCCACTTAAACACGATGGAATTGGACCATCATTTCCACCTATAATCAAGAATAATCATAGCATTCCCACTAACCTCACACTATAAATAGGAAACAAGGATGAGAAGATGGGGGCGAGGCAATTCTGGGGAGAATACTAAGAGAAAAGGGAAAAACACTCAGAGTGAGAGCAGCAGAGCAATTCTATGAGAAAGGGAGGGAGACCTAGGGAGATAAGAGCGCATTTAGGTCAGCCGAGCATCGAACCACCCATAGTAGGAAACTCGAAAACCCACATTACAAATAAGTTGTGAACTCAGGTGAGGTTAGGGCCAACCCCCCATCTGAGGCGCGCACATATCCCATCAAATCAAATCAATTTTTAGAAAAAATTGAATAATATATCCAAGTGTTTAACAAGACAATCATAAAAAAATATAAAAAAATCTCATAGAACACATAATAAAATAAATGCAGAGAACCACATTGTGTAGAATAAAATAAGCTAATATTGATATGTTTGTTTAAAAAGTAGAGTTTTAGGGTATGAGAAATTTACAATTATAATCCTTAGCAACGCGAGGCAGGGCGAGGACGGGGAGGGACAGGGCGAGGTGGGTCTAAAAAGTCTAAACCCATCCCCACCTTGCCCTGTGGTGCAGGGCTAAAATCTTGCCCCATCCCTACCCCACCACCTTTGCGGGGCGGGAAAAACCCGCGCAGAGTGAAGCGGGGAGGGCCAGGTTAAGCGGGGCGGGGAAAAATTGTCATCCCTAGGTATGAGTATTCCAAACAGGGTAATCAAACAAGTAAATTCACCGCAATCAATGACGAAGCCACTCTTGGACCATGGCCCCCCTCATTTAAAAAAAAATTTATTAGTATATATGTAGGTATTAATTTTAGCTATTTTGTTTTTATAAAATTACACTTTGCCTTTCTTAACAATGTCATTAATTCTTCTATAAAAAAAAAAAATATCATTAATTCTTTTTAGAGTAATGCTTTAGTAACAAACTTTTCTACAATATTTTTACAAACCGTTAAAGTAGCAAATTCTCATTGGTTCACATTTGAGACTACTTTTACATAACTTTTTTACATAACAATAACTACTAACCACATCAGCAATTTATAAAAACGTGTGTAACTCTAGCATTTTCATCATGTTAAAGGATATAAAAATTTATAGGTCTAAAATCTAAAACTAAATATACAAGCCTAGAAAATTAGCCCAACAATCAAAATTACCAATAGCCAAAAAAAATTTAAAAAAATTAAGCCTAATAAACCAATTTTACTTAAAACAAACAACTCGGCCCTTCAAAAAATTTTAAACAAACTAATTTTGTCCGTACCCAACAGTACACATCAAAGACACTAAAAAAATAATAAAAAATAAAAACCCTCACAACTAACCAACAGATCCAAAAAAAAAACCTTAACAGCACACAGTCAGTAGCAAAGTAGCCCCCTTAGGGTGTGTTTGTTTGGAGATGAAATAAGGTGGATGGAAAACTTTGGAAAAATGGAAAGGAAATTTTTTTTTGGAGTGTGTTTGGTTAGATGAGGAGGAAGGAAAATAAATGAAAAGACTCATGTGTTTTCTCCTTGGGCTCACCAAAAAGTTCTCCCCAAAATGGGGAGAAAACTGAGAGGGGAAAGCTCATGAAATGAGATTCCAAAAATGCCTCTCACATTGGATTTCACCTCCAACATGTTGATTTTTTTTTTTTTTCTTTCTCTGTTAACATGTTGGCTTCTTTTTTTCTTTGACTTTTTCTTTCTCTGTTAACGTGTTGGCTTTTTTTTTTTTTTTTTTTTTAAATTTTAGAAAACACTTTTGGGTTAATTTCTTTTTCTTTTTTTTTTTTCTTTTTTTTTTCTTTAATGAAGTGTCCATCTATACACAATTTTTTTTTAAAAAAAAAGTATAATGTGTTACTTTTTATTTTATTGAGTAAAATACTATTTTGGTTTCTAAACTTTACTAAAAGTTTGTTTTTCGTCCTTAAACTTTAAAAAGTTCTTTTTTCATCCCTAAACTTTGTAAAAAAAAAAAATTGAATAGTATAGAGACAAAAATAAGGATGAAAAAATAACTTTTTCAATAGTTTAGGGATGAAAAACAAATTTTTAGTAAAATTTAAGGACATAAATAAAATATTTTCAATAGTTTAGGGAAGAAATATGAACTTTTCAATAATTTAGGGACGAAAAATGAACTTCTTAAAATATAGGGATGAAAAACAAACTTTTGATAAAGTTTAGAAACCAAAATAGTATTTTACCATATTTTATTTAATAGGGACGTGATGGTAAATGTAAGGACCAGATTTGAGTCCTTAGCCCAAAAGGTGGATGGACTTCGGCCCAAAGAGCCCAAAATAATGAATTTGTAGAAAATGGGTTAGAAAATTGGGCTTTAAGGAATCAGACAAACGTTAAAGTAGATCCGATGACAAGTGAATGAAACTAGACAGGTTTATGCTGAAGAAAATCGTCATCGGCACAGTCCGAGGAGATCAGTTCTTATATATTTCTTTCAGGTTTGATTACAAAGTTAGTTCTTGATTGCTACAATGTTTCTCTCTTAATTTTTGATCCCCCATTCTCATTGCTCCCCCTTCTTTTATACCCTTTTCCCTTTTCATCTCTACCCTCCATGTGCAGGCCAGGTTGGTTGATCTTGATACTTGTCCCATCAGACCCTTCCCAAAGTCTTTAGGTAGTAGCTGTAAGGTTGAAAGCTACTGTTCAGGTATCACCTCCACATTAATGCGACCAGAGAGTTAATTGCAGAGTATTTAATGCGGCGATAGCAACTTTCTCCTTAGATATTTTAGGACTCCTCCCTGTTTGATGCCTCCACAATGCTTATCCGCCCCAACTGAATTTCCTGGAACGTTACCCTTATTGACAGACTATCTCTTAGGACCTCAGCTTTGTCTAGTCGAGGACGCATTCATCCTCGGCCCACCCTTTTGAGCCATTATGACCAAAACTAACATTTTTATTTATCAACACAGTCTCTTCTGACGAAGACTTCTCCTCATCGGACAAACCCTTGTCCTCGGGATGAGCCATAGACCCAATATACAGATGGATAATGAACTCCTGGGCCCAAGAGCCCTACAATAGCCCTTCGAGATTCTTCTTTCTGGCTCCTCGGGAAGAAAGGAGGATTTCGATGTCACTATATTAGCTCCGTGCTCATTTCGTCCTACCTTTGCTTATGAAGACGCCTTTTTAACTGCCCAAGGCACGCTCTTGGCGCTGCGGCATTCAAGACATGTCATCATTAAATTCTTACGGCTCCCTGTCCCCCACGTTCTACGGTGTGATGCGAATCCAAGGGTTGAGGGCTTTGCTGGGAATCGAGCGGGAATCTTCCGCTCTCTGCTCTCTCCTTGGTATAAATACCTCTCAAATCAATCATTCACCTTATTTTAGCATTCATTTCATTCTTGCGCACATACACTGAATTTACAAACCTTCCCAACTTACTCGTGCCTCTACAAATACCAAAAAGCCTGTCCGAGGGCACCTTCCTTATTTCTGTAAGTCTTCATAAGTCTTTATGCTTTTCTTTTCCATATATATTTTTTCTATTCTTGGTACTTGTTCTCTCCTCGGCTCTATTTTCTCCTCTCAATCCTTTTAGTTTTCTTCGAACCTTTCTAGGAATGGGTAGATTTAAGAGTTTGGTAGACTCCGAGGAGGGGATAGAGAACTTTAGGGCTCAGAATAGGATCCCTCTAGGAGTAGGCATTAGGTATTGTAAAGAGGGACAGTGGTATGCAGATAGGCAAGAAGGAGAGGTAGTGATCCCAATGATTGCCTTCATAGAAGGAGGGATGAAGATCCCCATGGGCGGAGTCACTAGAGACTACCTTAGAGCTTATAGGTTGGCTCCCACTTAGTGTGCCCTTAATATGTTTAGGATCTTAGGTTCCGTAGATGCCCTTAATGAAAAAATGGGTTTAGGTCTGACCCACCATGATGTCAACTAGGTTTATAACCTTCACAACTTAAAGGGGCAGGGGTACTACTTGAAATCAAGGCACCCTGAGGTTAGGCTTATCCAATGCCTTCCCGAATCCAACAAGGGGTTGAAAAAGGATTTTTTAATCATGTCAGGGGAGTGGTATGATGGCCTCCCCTGCCCGACGAGAGAGGGGCAACCAGGTGGGGCTTTAGGCTTAGGAAGATTATTTTAATTAACTCGTTTCCTTTCATTTGTACCGTTTCTAATCCTAACAACTCTCTGTTTCTTTGATGACTTTGCAGATAGACATGCTGCCGAGCCGAACTTCAACCTGGTCAACAAGGATAACCTAGACAAAATACTTAAAGCCGAGGTGTTTGTGAACATGGACGGTCAATTACGAGCGGCTCACCTGATCCTAGGATACATGCCGATCTCGTCAAGCTTTCAAGCGCTTAAGTGCGTCATAAAGGCTAAAGACCCCCGCCTTCATCGAATAAGTGTAGTTGTCCCTGGTTTTCTCCTCCCTGAAGGCGTTCCTGCTCCAGAAGGCACCCTTATCACTTAACCCATCCTAGAAGGCACCTTTACTAGTCAACCCATCCCAGAAGGCGTGCCCAAAGTAGCTTTTCCACCTCAACACACATCTGGTAAAGCTACTTCCTCTCAACCTTCCAGCAAGGAAGAAGACAAGGAAGAAGAAAGGTAGAAGGAGGTAATGGACGTCTCAGACTCAAACGACCTTTATGAGTTTTTTAATCAGCCCTTGTCCCCTGAGACATCAATTGGTGACCTCAGCCAGTTTTTTCAGCCTCAATCTTGTCACTTCGAAGGAGTTACACTCTCATCAGACGAGATGGGGATCCAAAGGAGGCCGAGGTCAACTCTCCAGGAGTTATTGGAGTCTCAGCCGGGGAGAGATGTTCCTGGGAAGGCATCTCAAACCAAGCTTCCCACTCCTCCACCAACACAACCCTTCTGAGCTGATCAAGCCGACCATAAAAGGAAAAGGGAGGAGAAGGGAAAAGAAGTGATGGAGGTTGGGAAGAACCAACCTTCCCAAGAAATTGAGCCCCAAAGGGGGGCCAAGCAGCCCAGGGTGACTCAGACGAGGTCAGCCACTAAGGGAGAGAGAAGGGTTGACCCCCAAGCTGCAATCTCTGTCTAGGCCCCACGCATGGAGCTGGATGGAGCTCCCCTTCTCAGTGATGCCTCCATCCGAGACTTCCAGCGGGGCATAACTGGGTACGTGGCAGATGCAGTGGAACAATCATTGCTACTGCCCAAGGATATGGCTGACCTCAGGTCTATGAGACAACATGAAGTTTTCCTCGGACTAAAAAGGGATTTGGCCATGGTAAGCAAGTTTTTAAGTTAAGTTAAGTTTTTTTTTTTTTTTTTTTTTTTTTAACTGTACTCCTCTTCTTTTCCAGGCCATCCAAGCCACCTATAAGGCCGAGGAGATGGTGAACCACTCTCACCAAAAAATGAAGGAGGAAGAGGGAAGGAGGATAGCAGTCGTGGATGCTTTCCACGTGGCTGAAAAAAGCAACCAGGAGCTAAAGAGCAGGCTGCAGGAGGAGGAGAGGGAAGGAAAGAGTGCCGCTGCTGCCCTAGATAGTGCGAAGAGGCAAGTTGAGGGTCAGAGAGTACTTCTCCGGAATGCCGAGGACCAGTTGGCCGCCTCCAAGGAGCATATCGTCGCCCTCAAGAAAAAGTTGGAGGAGATCGAAAAGGCCAAGGCTCCAACCGAGAAGGCCAAGGAGGAGACTGAGAAGGCCAGGGAGGAGGCTGAGCAACATAGGTATGACGTTGGGGTGGCCAAGACCGAGGACGCCCTTAGGGCCGAGGTCCCAGGGGTATGCAGACTATACTGCGCCTAAGTGTGGGATGAAGCCCTCAACCAAGCTAGGGTTGAGGCTTCCTCTGCGCTTAGGAAGGCAGAAAATGTCTATTACCCTGAAGCCATCTGCCCCCTTCCTCCAGCAGCTCTAAGGCAGACACTCCTTCAGAGGTGGCCAATCCAGAGAAGAACGGATTCGAGAAGGCCCTTCCCTCTTCTGGCAGCCCTTCAAAGGTGGCAGAGCAGCCGGGTGTAAATGAAAAAGAGGCCGAGGTAACCAAGGGTGTGCCCGCTGATGTCATCAAGCCCCAGCTTTTCCCGAGGATCCCACTAAAGACAATGAGGCATCCAGGATGGAGATTGTCCTTGCAACTCTCCTAATTCCTGCTAAGGGTGACCCCAAAGGTACTGACCAAGGATCCTCGGAAGCTGCAGCCCAACAACCCAAGGCCCCACCCCATGGAAAAATTATGATAAAAAAGAAGTAGATTTTTGCATAGCTCCTTTTTTGTTTTGGTCTCCAAAATTTGTAATCAAATTACCTTTTTGTATTTGATCTGCCTCACTTTAAGGCCTTTATTAATGAAAGTTATGAGTATTTTCTTTCTTCCTGTGATTCATATATTGGAGTTGATATGATTTCTATCTTATTTAATACTTAACGAAAGTAATAATGAGGTGAAACTTTTCCCATTAAATTGCATAAGTAATAGAAAATTTATCCTATCTCATATGATCAGCAGCCAAATAGGTGAAATCTACTAAGTCCACCAACTCGGCAAGGTATAATTTCAACTTTTTTAACAACATACACAGTAACATAACCTGCATACAGGCTTAAACTTACTCTGCTCCTCATTCATTGGTAAGTTTAGAGGAGCATAAGGATAATCAATTCATGAACAAATACAGGTAAGTTTGTAAATGCTTTAAGTGATGCTTATGAACAGCCGCTCGAGTTTGTTACCATAATGAAGATCCTTGTTGTTTAAGGTAGCTGATCATATTTGACCTTTAAGTAATCAATAAGAAGTACTTATTTTGCCTTAAGTATGTAGTCCAAAAAGTCTGAGATGAACTAAGGCTTTGCCCTGACACTTGTCACAAATGATAGAAGGCATCAATGATTAAGGTTTTATTTGATTCCTAGATAGATGTCAGGAAGTATTAATTTACTGAAGGTATGTGGTCCGAGGAGCCAGACATGACCAAGGTTCCGTTTAATACTTAGAAAGATGTCATAACGTGTAAATTTTCCCAAAGCATGTGGTCCGAGGAGCCAGGCATAGCCAAGGTTCTGTTTAACACTTAGAAAAATAACTCGTAAGATATCAATTTACCCAAGATATGTGGTCCGAGAAGCTAGACATGACCAAGGTTCTGTTTAATACTTAGAAAAATGATTAAAAGATATCAATTTCTCCAAGGTATGTGGTCCGAGGATCCAAACATGACCAATAATCTGTTTGACACTTAGATTGATACTAGGAAGTATTAATTTACCTAAGGTATGTGGTCCGAGAAGCCAGACATGATCAAGGTTCTGTTTAATACTTAGAAAAATGATAAAAACTCACGACACTCAACATAACAAACCCAAATAGGGTGAAAAAAAGCCTTCATTAATAATAATACCTTCTGAGGTTATGTACATTCCAAGGACGTGGTACAACCTTTTCCTCTAGATCTTCGAGATAATATGCACCTATCCCGGCCACCGATGTGATACGATATGGCCATTCCCAGTTGGGTTCCAATTTTCCCCATGTTGTGTTCTTCGCAGTTCCCAAAACCTTTCTTAAGACAAAGTCTCCAACTGTCAGTGGCCTTAGCTTTACGTTGGCATCATACCCCTGCTTGAGCTTGTGTTGATAGTAGGCCAATTGACCATGGCATTTTCTCTTCGTTCTTCGATCAAGTCTAAACTCTTCTCCAATAGCCCATTGTTGTTATTTGGAGTGAAAGAACTCGTTTTCAGTGTGGGGAATCTAGTCTCTAGAGGAATGACAGTCTCGGCCCCATAAGTCATCGAAAAGAGCATCTCCCCAGTGGATCTGCGATGAGTAGTTCGGTAAGTCCAAAGGACGTGTGACAGCTCTTCCACCCACTTTCCTTTCGCATCATCTAATCTCTTCTTGAGTCCACTCACTATAACTTTATTGACAGCCTTAGCCTGTCCATTCCCCTATGGATATGCCAGGGTGGAATATATATTTATTATGCCCAGGTCACAGCAATATCTCCGAAAGGTTTTACTGTCGAACTGAAATCCATTGTCCGAGATGAGTGTATGAGGGATTCCAAACCGGGTAACAATATTCTTCCAAACAAACTTTTTGGCATCCACATCCCTGATATTTGCTAATGGTTCCGCTTCAACCTACTTGGTGAAGTAATCTGTGCCGACCAATAAATATCTTTTATTCCCTGCTGCCTTAGGGAAAGGCCCTACAATATCCAAGCCCCATTGAGCGAAAGGCCAGGGACTGGACAAAGGATTAAGGACCCCTCTAGGTTGATGAATGTTTGGGGAAAATCTCTGGCATTGGTCACACTTTTTCATATAGTCTTGTGCTTCTTTCTGCATATTCGGCCACCAATAACCTTGTGTGAAGGCCCTGTGAGATAAAGAACTGCCTCTCGTGTGGTTTCCACAGATTCCTTCATGTAATTCTTCCAGGAGTAGCTCAACTACTTCAGGGTGTATGCATAGCAAATATGGGCCAGAAAATGACCTCTTATACAACTTTTGGTCCTTGGACAACCAAAACCGATGAGCCTTCCTTCGTACCTTGTCAGTCTCGAACTTATTCTCAGGCAAAACATCTTCCTTAAGGAATAATACAATAGAGTCCTAGCTAGGATCCACCCTTATTTGATGAACATGAATCATATTTGCTCTTACCTCAATAGGTTTACATAAGTCCTCCACAAGGATTACCTGAGGTAAACTTTGTGCCGAGGAGGTTGCCAGTGTGGCAAAGGAGTCCGCATGTGTATTTCTATTTCTAGGAACTTGTGATAATTTAAAAGACTCAAACCCAGACTGTAAATGTCTAACCTGGCTCAAGTATTCCTGCATCTTGGGATCTCTAACTTCCAATTCTCCCTGAACTTGGCCCACGACCAGTCTCGAATCAGAGAATACTTCCACTGCCTTTCCACCCATTTTCTGAACCATGGTTATTCCTACCAGCAGAGCTTCATACTCAGCTTCATTGTTTGTGGCCGAGAAGCCCAATCTCAAGGATTTCTCAATTGTGATCTTCTCCAGGGATATCATCACTAGCCCTACTCTGGATCCTTTATGATTCACTGCACCATCAACATAGACCTTCTAGAACAGAGGTTCTTGTATGGAGATTGCACCAACTGATTTTTCATCCATGTTTTGTTCCTTTATTTTTTCTTTTAATGGGGTTTCAGCAAACTCGGCCACCGGGTCGGCGAGGACCTGACCCTTAACAAAGGTGCGAGGCATATATTTAATATCAAAAGCCTCTAGGATCATACCCCATTTTGCAATTCTCCTTGTGTAATCAGCGCTCCGAAGTAGAGATCTAAGCGGGAGTTAGGTCAAGACAACAACCGTGTGTGATTGAAAATAATGGGGGAGCTTACGTGTACCATGCACCACTGCCAGAATGGCCTTCTCAAGTGGTATGTATTGAACCTCGGCTTCATGTAGTGATTTGCTCACATAATAAACTGGCCTCTACACACCACTATCAACCCGTATAGTACCAAACTTACCGTGTGGGAGGCCACTGCAATGTAAGCAAATAAAACCTCATCCACCTCGGGCCTTGACATAATGGGTGGCCGAGAAAGGTACTCTTTCAATTGCTGGAAAGCCAGGACATACTTCTCGGTCCACTTAAATCCCTTCTATTTGTTCAACAACTGAAAGAAAGGCCCACACATATCTGCTAACCGAAAGATGAATCGGTTTAGAGCAGTAGTCATCCTAGTTAGCCTCTGGACCTCTTTCGGGTTCCGAGGTGGTTGCAAGTTGTTGATTGTCTTAATTTGGTCAGGGTTGACTTCAATTTCGCGGTATGTGACCATGTAGCCCAAGAACTTTCCTGATCAGACACCGAATGAACATTTGGAAGCATTAAGTCGCAGCTTGTGTCTCCTCAAGATATCAATGATACTCCCGAGGTCATTGACGTGCTCAGATTCCAACTTGCTCTTGACCACCATGTCATCTTTGTAGACCTCAACGTTTTTCCCTACCTGTAGCTCAAACATCCTGGTCATCATCCTCTAGTAAGTAGCCCCTACATTCTTTAAACCAAAATGCATCACCTTGTAATGGTAATTCCCAATAGGAGTGACGAAAGCTGTCCTCTCTTGATCTTCCAATGCTAAAGGTATCTGATGGTACCCTTGAAAGGCATCCAAAAAGCTCATCTGAGAATGGCCCACAGTTGCGTCCACTAGCTGATCAATCCGAGGCATAAGGAAGGGGTCTTTTGGGCAGGCTTTGTTCAAATCCATAAAATCTACACATACACGCCACTTCTCACTCTTCTTCTTTACCACCACTGTATTAGCTAGCCATTCAAGGTAGAACACCTCTTTAATAGCCCCGGCTTACTTAAGCTTTATCACCTCGTCTTTTACAGCGTCAGAATGATCCTTAGATGAGCGCCGAGGTGGTTGTTTCTTGGGGATAACAGATGGATTGACGTTCAAATTATGGCAAATGAAGCTCGGATCCACCCCCGGAGCTTCGTAAGCATTCCAAGCGAACACGTCAATGTTCTTTTTGAGAAACCCCACAAGCTCTTCCTTTTCCTGAGGTGGTAGCTGAGCCCCAACTTGAAAAAACTTCTCCGGATCATCACCCACAGTAAATTTCTCTAAATCCTCACATTTCGCATCCTCGGCTAGCCCATCCACAGGTATCGCCGGGGACTTTGACTGCTATAAACCTCCCCTAGCAGTAGCCAAGGACTCAGGTGCAGGCTGACGCAAAATTGTAGACACAAGGCATTGCCTAGCCATGGGCTGACTGCCTACCAGCTCCTCAATTCGATGTCAGATGGATACTTCACTTTCTGATGCAGAATTGAAGAAACAGCCCCCAGGGCATGTAGCCAGGGTCTGGCCACTATGGCCGTGTAGGGAGAATATGCATCCATTGCAATGAAGTCCACTTCAACCACCTCTGAGCCTGCCTGCATAGGCAACCTAATCTGACCTTTTGAAATTACAACCTTTCCATCAAAACTCACCAAAGGTGAATCATAAGCTGTCAGGTCCTCGGGCTTCAAGTTCAGCCCCTTGAACAAATCAGGATACATAATCTCTACACCACTGCCCTGGTCTACCATTACATCATACCCTCATATTCTGAGGGTTACAACCAAAGCATCATCATGTGGCTGGATGGTCCCTACCTTGTCTTCATCCGAGAAACTCAACGTCGGTCAAATCTCTACTTTAGCCCTTTTCGACTCAGAATTAGAGTTCTTGGCTTGTGGCCGAGCTTCAGACATCACCCTGGAAGGATGAGAACCAGTTCTGCTGGGTGCAGCAAAGATGACATTGATTGTTCCTAATAGGGGTCTTAAAGAAGCATTCCCCTGAACC
>JARYZH020003098.1:0-12254 GCA_030021035.2 Notholithocarpus densiflorus
CGTAGCAAAGTTGTCATCGATCTCAATTTCATCATTGCCAATTTTCCAACCTTCCATTAATCACAACAATCTTGGCAGGTTGGGCATAAAACCAACTAGCTATTTTTACAAATAAAAAATAAAAAATAAAAAACGGGGGAATCAACAATTCATTGAAAAAAAAAAAAAACCTTATTATCTAAAAAGGAAAACGAGAGAATCAACTCGCTGTTCAATATAAAAATTGCTTAACTTTTAAAATATTCAGAATTGATAGTTGCTTCTTTCTCACTTTCCACCTTTTACATTCAAGTTCTTTTTTTAATTTTTTTTAAATTTTAATTTTATCAGTGGTTCCTTTTTTCTTGTTGAGGTTTGTTCCTAATTAGTGCCATAACACTGTACGAACTGTGAAACTTTCCTCAACCATTGAGTGAAAGTCTGGACCACATACGCTCTGTACTCAGGATCCGGATCCTCTCCATTTTCCTTTGAAATGGAGAGGGTCCAGTTCATGGTGAGGATTTGTTTGAAAATTATCAAGGGATAAAAATGTGCCACATCATTTAAAATGTAAACACCACACTTAACCCCAGTTAAACACTTAAACTAAAGGATTTGTTTAACTCAACCGGACAAAAAAAAACTTTTTGGAGGGAAAAGTGAAACAGAGTTAGAGGTATATCTGTGCACTGGAAAACAAAAAAAAAAACATTTTAGGAGGGAAAAGCTTCACAGAAGGTTCAGAGATATATCCCACGTTCAATGCTTCACAGATTTTAACCAAAAAAAAAAAAAAAATGCTTCACAGAAGGTTCAGAGAAGATATCTTTGTTTCTATCTTGCCATCCCACGTTCAAAGCTTCACAGATTTTAACCAAAAAAAAAAAAAAAAAAGCTTCACAAAAGGTTCGGAGAACAAGTTCAGCTTCAGAGCATCTCTGTTTCTATCTTGCCAAAACAGAGGTATATCCGTAAACTTGTTTATGCTTATCTTATTTGATGTTTGATCATTTTTCTGCATTTATATTGTTGTCTTAGTGAGTTTGTATTGTTGTTTTGGTGGCTGGATGCAAGTTAGAGTCTATTTGAATTTTTATTTTTAATTTTTTGAGATAAAGATTGAATCTTTATAATGGCTGGATGATTCTTGGAGTCCGTCTCATTTTTTTGCATTTATATTGTTGTCAAGGAGCAATAGCCTAATACAGAAGAGTGATAATCACCAGACAAAGATCTTTCAATAATAAACATAGGGACAACACATGGGCAATTATTGTTCAATCTCACCACCATTGCCCCCAGACATTGACGGGGACGAATCAATCAAAGTTTTGAAAACCCAAATAAGCAAAAAAAATTAAAGGAAATCTTTTTACCTTCTGCTCAATTCCAGGGACTTTAAGCACTTTCTTATTCACCTCTCTTTTACTGTAAGAAAAGCAGTAAAAAATTAACGTCTTAGGCAATTGTTGTCATATAATAATAGAGAAACAAGATATAATGAATGAATAAACAAGACTAAACTCCGAAAACTAACTATGTAATTCAAGAGAAACTATCCAAAGAATAATCTTTTCTCACCAATATTACCAACGATGAATCAAGAAAACAGAACACTCAAATAGCAATGAGATTACCATGATAAGAAACTACATAATAAGAATCACAGTTAAGACATACAGGTCCCTAACGGTTTGATCAAAGACCTTCTTTGTTCAAATAAATTTTTTCATGTCAGGGGGTTCATTTGAACCCCCTAATATGAACCCCTAAAATGTATGTGCAGCCGCCCCTGATTACTGAACATAAGAAAACGAGTTTTACTCACAAAAAAAGAAAACGAGTTAATTTTTGAACGTTTTCCCTAAAAACAAAAGGATGGTATAGCAAGTGTACTCTATTCATGGCCCTATGACCAATGAATATGCCTTTTTTAGTAGCTTTTTTGAAAAAAAAAAAAACACCTGCCATTAACACGTGCAACTTTGATATTTAAATGACTAATTGTAGAGATTTGCTGATGAGGGAACTTTATCAAAGTAAATTTGTCACTCAAAAAGGTAAGTATCTTGTCAAATACTTTGTGATAAATCTCACCATACTCAAGTAGGATACTCAAAGGAGTTATCAATAAAACTTCTTGGTGAGTTTATATTGTTGTTTTGATGGCTGGATGCAAGTTAGAGTCTTTCTTAAAAATTTCATATAATTAAATAAGATTGAACATTGAAATTTTTGTTTAGACCCCAATGTGAATTAATGAGCAAAATTATCAAATTATATTGGTGAAGTGATCCACTGAGACAATTAATTTTTCACTATAGTTAAGCAATTAACAAATCAATAAGTAATATAAAAAGCACATTAAGCATGACATAACATTTGGTGATGAAGTGGAAAATCAAAGAAGAATATCTTTAATGGAGAAACCAAGCGAGAGACATGCAAAATCTCGGACCTTTAATGTTCCACTTAAGCAAGTTTACCATCTTGCTTGAGCACACCTCACATCGCACTTAATCGATCTTGACCTTCGCTTAAGCAAACCTCTTTAGTAAGTATTTCTTTGAGTAGCTCTAAATATAAACTAAAAAACTAACTAGATTTTCAAACGGATAAAATTACATCAATAAATTTGAATTTATTACCATAAAATGTTATGGAATGGATCAACACTAAAATCCTTACACACATGATCCTAATTCATAGTGTAATCAATAAGTTTAGTAGCACAATTTAAAAATATATATATTTCCACAGCTGTTAATATAGTCTATTATAATTAGCTCATAAGAAAATAGTATCAATGATGAGTTTATGTGAAATTAAAAAATGATTACTTGTACACTTAATGTGGATTATGGACATAAATAGAGAGGTGATCAAAAGGATACTGTTGTGGTGTTGATCACAAAGTTTAGATATTTAAATTAATAAATTTCTCTCTTTTGAAAAAAAAAATTCTCATAATAAATAAGTTCTTTAATCATAATAAGAAGATTCCTTTATAATGATTCTTGATGGCATATTATGGATGCAAGATTTTAAAGAACATGTTTATTACTGTCATGTTTAAATTGATTGGCCTTTGAGTGAGCTGAGTTGAAATCATGCTTGGTTATCTTGACCCAATTCAAATTAGGTCGATTCTAATATAATGTATGCAAACCGAGTAGATGACATAAGAATTTTTATGTTTAGTAACAAAGATATATAACATCTCTCTCATATGAGGTACATCCTCATTACTATGTTGATCATTCATTATATCCTCATTTTTTTTTACATTATCTCTGTTTTGAAAACAAATGATAGGTGAAAGTTATAATAAATTTATGTTCAATTTTTTCTAGGGATAATGATGGGAATACATGTTCCTTCTAATGTGCCTATGGAATCTACCCCATTTAAAGGGATGGAGTTTGAAGCGGATGAGATTGCATATGATTTTTATAATGAATATGGTAGAAAGGCTGGTTTTAGTATTAGAAAAGAGTATGTAAATAAATGTAAAAAGACTGGAGTGGTTACTTCAAGGAGATTTGTGTGTGCGAAAGAGGGAGTTCGAAGCAAAGACAAGAGAGATCAAAATGTAAAGAATCCACGAGCAGAAACAAGATGTGGTTGTGAAGCACGTTTGGTTATTGTACTTAATCGAGATAGTAAAAAATATGTGGTGAGTGAATTTATTGCTGAGCATAACCACTATCTCCACCTTCCATCAACTGTGCACATGATGCCATCACAACGGAAAGTGGCTGCAACTCATGCTATTGAAATTGATTTGGCACATGAATCGGGATTAAAATTAAAGCAATCTTATGAGCTTCTTAGTAAGCAAGTTGGTGGATATGATAATCTTGGTTTTACCAAGCAAGATCATAAAAACTACTTACGCACTAAGCGACAGAGAGACATGGAGCATGGGGCAGCTGCTAGCTTAGGAAGATATTTCAGTCGTCAACTTAAGGAAAATCCTTCATATTATTTCGCTACTCAATTGGACTGTGAAGAGTTGATTACTAATATCTTTTGGGCCGATGCAAGAATGATCATTGACTATAGCCACTTCAGTGATGTAATAACGTTTGATACAACGTATAGTACAAATAAAGATGCAAGGCCACTTGGAGTATTTTTAGGTCTCAATCACCATAGAGAAACTGTTGTATTTGGAGGTGCACTTTTATATGATGAAACGATTGAATCTTTTGTATGGTTATTTGAGACCTTCTTAGAAGCAATGTCTGAAAAGAAGCCAATCACTATTTTCACAGATCAAGATGCAGCAATGTCAGCTGCAATAAAAGTAGTCATGCCTAAGACATATCATGCATTGTGTAGTTGGCATATGTGGCAGAATGCTGAGAAACACTTGGGTCATTTACTAAAAAATGAGTCTCAATTTAACGCTGATTTCTTAGCATGTATCTATGAGTATGACAGTGAAGATGAGTTTCTTACAGCTTGGAATGAAATGCTAGATAAGTACAATGTTCGTGAAAATAAATGGCTAATTGATCTATTTAAATTGAAGGAAAAATGGGCCCAAGCATATGTTAAGAGAACTTTCACTGCAGGAATGAAGACAACCTAGCTTAGTGAGAGTTTCAATGCTGACTTGAAGGATTGCTTGCGTACAGATCTCAATATAGTAGAGTTTTTCACTCATTTTGAAACAGTTGTCAATCAAAAGCGGGATAAGGAGTTAGAAGCAGAATACAACTCTAGACAGAAATTTCCAAGATTAAAGCTCAAAAGCTCTCCTATGCTTAACCAAGTAGCAACAGTGTACACGCCTAAGTTGTTTGATTTATTTCAGACAGAAGTTGAAGAGGTAATGGCACTTTCCATCCTAGAACGCAATGTGAGTCAAACACATAGTTATGTGGTTGGAGTTTTCAATCAAAATGGAAAATATGAGGTCATGTGGAATCCATTAGATGAGACTTTATCTTGTAGTTGCAGAAAGTTTGAGTCATTTGGTATTTTATGTAGGCATGGTTTGAAAGTTCTTGATGTATTGGATATCAAGTTGATTCCTAATAGATATATCATGAAGAGGTGGAGAAGAGATGCAAAAGATGGAAGCGGAAAAAATTGCACAACACATAACATTAAGCCGGATACTCGACTGGAATATGTAGATCGGTATCGAGATTTATGTCCAAAATATATTCAATTGGTGAATGAGGCATGTGAAACTAAAGAAGGCCATAATATTCTAAGCTTAGCAATTGCAAATTTGAAAAAAAAACTTTGTGACCTTAGGAATTGCAAAGCTAATGTAGAAAAAGACATCATTAGGCCTTCCACTGATTTTGCAGACAAAGAAGATCAATTATGTGCTTCGATTACGATTGTACCAAAAGGGATAAAGAAAAGGGAGATTTATCGTAATAAAAAGCGTAGGCCGAAATCATGGATAGAAAAGATGCTGAAGCCAAAGGAAGGCACATCAAAGAAGCAAACAAAGAAAAGAAAAGTGCAAGAGGTAATCTTCTAAATTATCCTTATTTTCACCATTCTATTTTATTTTTACACATCAATATAGTATACTATTATTGTTGCTAAACTAGTACAATTTTTACAGGAAATATATGCACAAGACGTCATGGCACAAAAGAAAACTGAGGATATCTCTTCTGAAAATATTACTAGTTTTACACAATTTTTAATGGTAAAGATATTTACAATTATATATTTTACTTTGATATTAATAATAGTTTAGATGCATGATTTTATAATTTTAATGCTAAGCTTGTGATATGTGTAATGTGTAATTGGATTTTTTGTAGTCGGCTTCTACAAGTTTTGCAGCGCATCAGGGGGGCTCATCAACAAGTGCTACATTAGCATCACATTTAGAGAGTATATCAAGTGTTGTAGGCTCCAACGACAAAATTAATAGTGCAGGAGGTCTCTTAACTCAAGGAAGTGTTGCAAGTGGAGGTCTCTTGACTCAAGGAAGTGTTGCATGTTGAGATTAAGTGCTCTTGTTTTGTAATTTTCTTAGTTTAGGACTGGAGTTTTGATGGTTCAAAACTTAATCACATTTGGTCACATTCAAATGTTCAAACTTAGTCACATTTGTGACCAAGTGTTCTAATTTTGTAATTTTCTTACTTTAAGATTGAAGTTATGATGATCCATAAATTTCCTTTTGTTACCAACTGACAGTGTAATTTCTGCATAATTACTGTTTGTAATTTCTGCATAATTTCTGCATAAATAGTAATTTCTGCATAAATTTTCTAGTTATTGTTTGTAATTTCTGCATTATTTCTGCATAAATTTTCTGCATAAACAGTAATTTTCTGCATAAATTTTCTGTATAAATAGTAATTTCTGCATAAATTTTCTAGTTACTGTTTGTAATTTCTGCATAATTTCTACATAAACAGTAAGTTTTTGCATAAATTTTCTGCATAAACAGTAATTTTCTGCATAAATTTTCTGCATAAACAGTAATTTCTGCATAAATTTTCTGCATAAACAGTAATTTCTGCATAAATTTTCTAGTTACTGTTTGTAATTTTTGCATAATTTTTGCATAAACAGTAAGTTTTTGCATAAATTTTCTGCATAAACAGTAATTTTCTGCATAAACAGTAATTTCTGCATAAATTTTCTAGTTACTGTTTGTAATTTCTGTATAATTTCTGCATAAACAGTAATTTCTGCATAAATTTTCTAGTTACTGTATGTAATTTCTGCATAATTTCTGCATAAACAGTAATTTCTGCATAAATTTTCTAGTTACTGTTTGTAATTTCTACATAATTTCTGCATAAACAGTAATTTTCTGCATAAACAGTAATTTTCTGCATAATTACTGTTTATGTTTCTGCATAATTACTATTTATGTTTCTGCATAGTTGTGGTTTTCTGCATAGTTGTTAGTTTCATGTCATTAATGTAGAACAAAGCCTCATTTGTAGATATGCCAATAGTTGTAAAACAGAAAACACCAATACCAAATTAGTTAGTTCGATGCCATTAGTGTGTGTGTATTGGTCTTTGCTGAAATGAGTGGAATCCATGTGGATTTTGCTGCTCTTTGTGCCCTTTTAAAGCTTAATTGCTAATTAGGGAGAAATTGTTTGTTGATGGACCAGAAATAACAAGTGCTTCATATTCAAAACTGTTGAGTGAATGTGACAAATAATAATGGTGAATGGTAGTTATGATTGCATCTTGGTGCATTGGTTATTATATAGTCAACTTGCATATTCAGTTTGAGTGTATTAATGGTTTAGGTTCCATTTTGTTGCTTGGCAGACACACATGATGTTTCTGCAGTCTCAAATTGTTGTCTAAAACAGGACATTCAAACCAAGGCACAAACACTTCACAACAATGCAATAAATTGGATACAAGTCATAGATTAATTAAAAAGATCATGTTCCATTGCTATAGTCTCGGATTACAGAGAGAATTACACCAAAATTCAGGCCTTTTCCCACTAATACCTACCAACACATACTAACACAAATTCAGGCCAACACATACCAACACAAACATTCTGCCAAAACCTACCAACATACACAAACATTCTGGGTCTCCTACATTTATACCAAATTCTCACAGCACATTTTATTAATTGGCCCTAGCCATTTCATCTGATCCTCTAAATAATATTGCCCATCCTTGTTCTTTCCTACATAAACCAATTCTAAGTTGATCCCAGCAGCCTCAGCTACAGCTTTTTCTGTAGTTGTGAATTTCCGGATCCAGTTAATGTCCTCACCTCCATACAAGCATACAACTCTCCCTTTTGCCATCTGGTAAAGAAAGATGCAACATATTAGTACTATAATTAGTGAGTTAATAAGAAAAAAAGTGCATATATATATATGCACGCACGAGTACAAACCTTTAATAAAAAAATCCCATCAAACCCTTTTTCTTACATCTAAAAGACTAAAATACTGTACAAGAAAATTACCCCAGTTCTTTGTTGATTCAATTCTCCACTGGTTGCTATCGCCAAGTACCGATTGGGATGTGTTACAGCTTCAACTTCTGAAATTAATAAAATATAAAATAATCACAGTTAAACAAACAAACAAACAAACCCAGCTTTCTACAAAACCCAGTCAATTTTTTTTTTTTTAAATATTTTAATCAGAAGCTTACTAACAAGTAACAAGACATACTAGTTAAAAGCATGGGATGATATCATGATACTGATTATACTAATCAAATATGAGACAAAACCCTAACTAGCGAAACCAATAAAAGAATTTCAAAAACCAAGAGAAAAAAGGATAAGTTGCACTTAGTACGCACTTGGAAATTTGTTGCTGGCATTGCTGCATCCATGGTAGAATTTGGAATTTCTTGAAGTCCAAATATCACGATCCGATTTCATCCCTCGTTTCTAATGTCATTCTTACACAGCGAACTCATCCCCACCACCATCAAACCCACACATCCCACAACAAAAAATCAGCCACAAATCAAAAGCAACCACCATCAGCCACAATACCCACCACAAAAAATCAAAGCAAAAAAGGAAACCCCAGCAACCCCACTCCACCACCGCTGCACTACACACCACACCACCACTAGTAAACCCACTGCCAAAAAAAAAAATCATAGACCCAGTAAACCACACCACCACAAACCACCATAGACCACCATAGACCCACCACGCAAAATACCCATACCAGACCCACCACCATAGCACCGCCGATCTCCACGGAACAAAACGAAGCCACCGATCTGATAGAGAGGGAGAAAGAGAGCAAACCACCGAATCCACAACACTTTCTGTTGATCTGAGAATGAGAGTTTGAAATTTTCAGATGGGTTTGGTGAGAGAGAGTTTGAAAGAGAGTCTGAAACATTTTCTGTGGTTTGTCCGCTTGAGGGATCCGGATCCTCTCATTTCCCTTTGAAATGGAGAGGTACCAATCAGGGATCCGGTTGATCTGAGAAAGAGAGTTTGAAATTTTCATATGGGTTTGGTGAGAGAGAGTTTGAAAGAGAGTTTGAAACATTTTCAGGGGTTTGTTCGGTTGAGTGCCTCTAGTTTAAGTGTTTAACCTGAGTTAAAGTGGTTTAAGTGTTTAACTGGAGTTAAGTGTGGTGTTTACATTTTAAATGATGTGGCACATTTTTAGCCCTTGATAATTTTCAAACAAATCCCTACCGTGAACTGGACCCTCTCCATTTCAAAGGAAAATGGAGAGGATCCGGATCCTTGTACTCAAGTCTTGGAGCCACTTTAGTTTTTAATTGAAGAAGTCACACGGTCAAATCTGGTATACGTAGCAACCTAATTAATCATACGGAAATGGAAAGACTTTCAATTATTCCGTCTTCCAAATTTTTTTTGAGGACCGTATACATGCATTTTAGTAATAATTTAGTATTTTTATATAATTAAAATTTTGATTATTTATTTATTTATTTATTTTTAATCTTTACGTTGTAATATTTTATTATTTTCTAATTATGTTGAAATAATTACACTTTACTCCCCTAAACTATATTTTATTTTACACTTAACTCATGTATTATGAGAATGCACACTTACTCCCCTAAACTATATTATCTTTTATACTTAACCCCCTAAATTATAAGAATGTACATTTTACTTTCTTAAGTTATGCCTTCTTTTACATTTACGTTCATAAACTATACCTTCCCATTATACTTAATTAGCCCCTTAAATTATGATAATACGCACTAACTTCCCTAAACAATTATTTATGAAATGGGTGAAAAGTGCTGCAAGGGTAATAGTTTGGGGAGCTAAGTGTACATTTTCATAGTTTAGGAAATTAAGCAACTGTTACACAGATAATAATTTAGAGGGAGAGGGGGGTAAATGTGCATTCTCATAGTTTAAGGGGTAAGTGTAAAATGGTGTATAATTTAGGGGGTAAAATGTAATTTCTCCACTCATTTTAATGAATCTATCTACAATTTGTGAGATTTAGAATAAATTTTCTATTTAATATATATTTTAAATTTTTTAATCAACAAATCCTACGTGAGATTCACTTAATTTTTATATTATTCTCTCATTTTTATTAATATTTTCACATCTAACTTGATATTATTAAGCATTTATAATTAAAAAATATTTATGACTAAAAGAAATATTATTTACAATATAAAATTATAATATAACAAGAATAAAATAAAATTTAAACTAAAAACAATTTAATCTAATTTATCAAAATCATTTTGTGACTTCACATAAGCCCAATAACGTCAACCTGCTCAAACAAAAATAGACTTAACACTTGACTAGTAGAATTAATACTAACTAAACCAACTTTTATATAGAAATCAAATATCATGATTTAGATATAAAATTTATCAAGAAGTAATTAAAATTTATTTTTTTTTAAGAAAAAAAAAGTTTTAATTTTCTTTGACTAAGGTGATGCATGGTGAAGGAAAGCTCTACAGTTTATGCTTGTTGTAAGCTATATATCTGCTATAGCTTTACAGTTTATGCTTTTTGTAAAGCTATAGCAGATATGGCACTTAGCATTCTGCAGATAGTATTCATTCAGTAGGTAGCACTTTGGTCAAGTAGTGCAGTATTCAATGTTGCTAAATGATTTGCAGTCTGCTTGAGGAGTTGAGTCACACAACATGCAGTTTAATGAGAGATGATTAGTGTTAATTCTGTTAAGAGTGAGAAGCCACGTGTCCTGTATTAATTGGAGCTTAGAAAATCTGTTAGTCTTGGAGTGATTCCCGCTAAGTTAGTTAGAGTTTGTTAGGCAAATTCTCATGTATAAATATAACAAAATCTTGTAATCTTATTATGTTTATAATAATACAATTCAATAGAATCTTGAACTTAGATATTTCCTCTCAAGAATAGCTTTCTTTTCATGGTATCAAAGCCATCAATGGTGTCCTTTGCAAATTCAACTTCTGCTACTACAGGTTCTACAAGAACCACTGCTGCTAATCATGACATTTATCCTTCACTGTTGCTCTTGTCTAACATGGTGAGCATGATGACTGTGAAGCTTGACTACAACAACTATTTGGTTTGGAGGCACCAGATTGAAGTAATCTTGGAATCATACTCCATGATCAATTTCATTGAAGACTCCAATGGAGCTCCTGATCATTTTCTAAAGGATAGCTTAGGAAATTATACCACTGAAGCAAATCCTGAATTCATTCACTGGAAGAATCGTGAAGAAGCATTGTTTACAATCATCAATTCAACTCCCTCGCCACAGTGGGTCAAAAATCTGGTAGAGTAGTATGGAAAGTACTTGAGAAATGCTTTGCCTCTATTTCTCGTTCTCATATTCTCAGTTTGAGAAATGAGTTGATGAGTCTCAAGAAAGGATTTGAGACAATTGACAGTTTCTTTCAAAGAATTAAAGAAATTCGTGACAAATTGAGTGTTGTTGCTGTTTCTGTAGATGAAGAAGAGTTGATTCATTTGGCACTCGAGGCTCTTCCTCCTGATTATGATGCATTTTGCTCTGAAATCAAGACCAGGAATGATGTGTTTAGTCTTGAAGAGTTAAATACTCTGTTGAATGCTAAAGAGAGATCCATCAAGAAACGATCTGATTATAAGGAATCTACATCACTAGCTATGGCTATGAATCACTTTAATAATAGCTTCAATAATCGAGGTAGAGGCAAGAATAATAATAATCGAGGTTGTGGCAATGGTAGAGGCAATGGTAACGGTCAATCCTATGGGAATTTTGGTACTGGTCATGGTGGTCAGACTTATGGATCTTATGGCAATGGTCAAGGTTCATTCCTTGGACCTCCTATTGGTTTAGGTTCATCACAATCTTAGTCTAAACTTGGTTCACAAAATTCACAGGGTCAGAGGCTTACTTGTCAAATCCGTGGCAAGAATGGTCATATTGCACTAGATTGTTATGATAGAATGAACTTTTCCTATCAAGGAAGACATGCTCTAGCCAAACTTGCTTCAATGGCTACAAGTTCTATGGCTGCTGCTGCTAGCTCCAATCAGAATTCACACTGGCTCACTGATATTGGAGCATTTGATCATGTTACTCTTGATTTGGTTCAACTTTCTCTTCATCAGCAACCAGCAGTTGGTAATGAACCAGTTACAGTTGGCAATGGGCAAGAATTACTAGTTACTCACATTGGCAATGGTAAGCTAGTTACAGCTTCTCATAATTTCAAGCTTAATAATATTCTTTGTGTTCCACAAATTGCATCAAATTTGCTTTTTGTTCATAAATTGTGCCTTCAAAATAACGCCTTTTGCTATTTTGATGCATACAAGTTCT
>JARYZH020003099.1:0-12252 GCA_030021035.2 Notholithocarpus densiflorus
GGAGTTTTAAAAGATTGAAGATGTTTATCCAGACTTTCCATATTACTCTAAATTTATTTTAAGCTCACCTTTGCCCATGGGAGCATTTGTGTGCTTGGCCAAAACTTAAAATGGCTGGAGGTTTTCGAAAGGGCAAAATCTCATTCAAATAATTAGAAAGGAATGAGATAAGGGTGTTCGCCTGTTTGGATTGAGGGGTGGGCAATGGGCCTTTGGGTTTAGAGGTTCGACATGTGCATAAAGCATGTTTAGAGGCTTTTACTTATAAAATATTTTTTTCATTCGTATTAACATTTTTCATTGATGTCAATTTGGGGTTCATTGCTATTTCAGTATTCATTTTTTAGTGCTAGGTTTACGGATGAGTTAATTTTTTTGTGCATAAATCTCATCACATTCCTAAGTATTTTTGTGATTAGAAAGTGTATCAACCTCAAAATAAGATGAATGGAAATGTATTGACCTTTATGGAAAAAATAGAAGAGCTTTCGATAATAATACATAAATGATAATGCAAAATAATGAATTGGTCTAATTCATTCTATTTTGGTCCATTTCAGTCCCTTCTGTCTAATTCGGTCTAATTCGGTCCATTACGGTCCACTTGCTTCTATTTCGGTCCCCTTTGGTCCATTCGGTTTATTTTTGTCTATTATAATCTATTCGGCCCATTTTGGTCCATTTCAGTCTACTTGGCCCATTCGGTCTATTTTGGTCCACTTTTCTAGAATGAAGTTTCTTTTCCGATTCATTACCAGTTTTTTTTTTTTTTTCAAAGACATTTAAGAATATTAATTGATAAAGGGCTTTAATTTTTATTTTTTCATAGGGCTCGCACAAGGAACTTCTTAAATAGCTTCCTTTTTTTTTCTTTTTTTTTTCTTTTTTGAGAATCAACTTCTTAAATAGCTTAGTGAGAAATTGGAGGCTATTTGTATTGTACTACTATATTATAGACACTCTTTTATATTGATTGTAGATAGTGTAGACCACTAAAAAGATACAAAATCTTACAATTTTCTTTATAAACTTGATAAAATTTTCAGTATAAAAAAAGGACATTTAGGAAAAAAAGAAAGAAAGAAAGAAAATAAAATAAAAAATCTATTATAGCAGTCACGAAAACAAAACCTCTTTCTCAAAAAAAAAAAATTTTTAAAAATTAAAAAACCTCTATAACAGATATAAACCATAAAGCAAAGATCTTGCAGTTTTTTTTTTTTTTTTTTTTTTTTCCAGTGATTTTGGCCTCTACAAAAGGCCTATTTTTTGCAGTAATTTTGGCATATTTATTAATTGCATGTCTGCATGAAATATGTGTTGGCAAGAACCAAAGATTGAGAGAGATGAGACGCACGAGAAGAAGATTTTTTTTTTTTTTTTTTTTAAAAGAAAGACAACAAAGCTTTTATTAAGAAAAATTGGCTCAATTAGCTTTAATTACAGAAAAAAAAAAAAATGTGATGAAATATCCTCCATCCACATAATAAAGTCTGATATAAGAGTTGAGATATATAGTACTTTCAGATGAAGCAAAGTAGAAGCTGTATTCATGTATGATATTAAGAAAAATCATTAAGCATATGATGATAACTCATTAAAGTTCAGGCCAAAATGGGCATTTGACCCTTTCGCCTAAAAGATAGAGCAAAATGCTCATGTTCTGAAACTATCTAACAATTTTCTAAAAATTGGTTGCCTATAACTCAATTTTCTAAAAATCGAGTTTCAATGTAAAATTAAATTTTTAGAAAATCGAGTTTCAAAATAAAGGTATTTTCCTAGATAGTTTTAGAACATAGGCATTTTGCTGCATCTTTTAGGCGAATTTTTGCCTTAAAGTTCATGTTTTCTTGGTTAATACTTAATAAGAGAATAGAATGAATTCAATCTGGAAGGAAAATATTTACTATAATTTCTAGACGAATGATGGCATATATATTGTGCAATTTAACCATCATCATCACATCACCCAGTTGAATTATATCCTTGTCCATCAACAGCATACCGAATATCATTTCAATTTTTATACTTGTTTTTCGATTTCAGTCCAAATCTGTCAGTTCAAAGTGCATTTTTGTCTTGATTCCCAGCATACAGTGGTCCAAATAGGAAAAAAAATATATTTATACTAGTTGTTGACTCCTTTTTGGTTGAGGAAAAATTTCTACTTTATTTTCACCAACCCAATATTAGAGCTCCCTTTCGCAATTATTTGTTTTGACTTTTGAGAGAGTGCTTTCATATTGTTGAGACTTTATTATACTGCTATACATCCTTTAGTGATTTGCCAAAATAAACTTGGTTATTGCATAAGTAATGTCATTGAAGATGTTAGTTAATTTGCTTGTAAAGTCTCTTGATAATTGATATGGTACTTATTTGCTTTTTTTTTTTTTTTTTTTTTTTTTTTTAAGGGATTGGGGAATTGAAGGATGGGCAATGGTTCTCACTTATTTGTACGTTTCTGTATATCATTTATATTGCACTTTTTCTTTCCCAAAATAAAAATATTGCACTTTTCACGCTTTAAATATAGAAAATGTTAAAAAATGTAGACATTCAATATGAAATTATAGATGTGTGCACAAAGTGTAAATTAACAATCTTTCTCAAAAAAAAAAAAAAAAGTGTATATTATCAAATAAAATCAGACTCTGATTGATATTCCAATAATAAAGCTAAAAAAAAATTAAGCCCAATCAATCTATTTTACCCAAAACAAACAACTTGGCCATTTAAAAAGTTTTAAACAAAAATGCATAGTGATAAAGTAGTAGAGTCAAAGGCCGGAGCTACCGCACACAGCTAACAACAGAGCCGCCTCTCCTAACTCCAAGTCCTAACTCCGTCCCTGTTTCATGTGTAGCTATGAAGGATATCAAGTAACTAATGTTGACAAGCTATTGTGTAGAATATCGGTTTACAAAATTAAAACCTAAAGTCGTGAGGGGGAATTAATTGTAATACATTGTTGATACAACACCTTTACAACTCTTTTTTTAGTCAAAAAATTTAAGTTTTCATTAGGTTGGGTTTCTATTAGGGTTGTAATCGGTTTAGTTTGGTCGGTTTTTTTTTATCCGGCCAACCGAAATCAAAATTTTCGGTTTGTAAAAGTCTCAACCAAAACCGACCGAAATAGTTAAAAAACAGTCGGTTTCGGTTTGTTTCGGTTTCGGTCGATTTTTCGGTCGGTTTCGGTTTCTGGGCCTGGAGTTTGGGCCTTTGGTTTTTTCCTACCAATTTTTCACATTTTTCCAGCCATTTTCTCAACTCCCAAACAAATTTTATAATAGAAAAATTCAAAATATATACTTAACACAACCAAAAATCAAAATAAAAACAACTTTTATTCACAAACTCTATGAAAGAAGGAAGAAAGGGTGAGAGATTGAGGGAAAGAGAGGATCGGAGTGGATAGAGCGACGACGGCCAGATCAGTTTCCCTGCATGTGGCTTGTCCGTGCTTTCCGAGGCGCTGCCTGTGACTCAATATGGGAGAAGCGCGGCTAGATCGACGATTGGTGGTGGTGGCCAGATCGACCAGTGCGTTGGAGAGCCTGGTGGAGCACAGCCTGGGTTGGTTGTCAAGATCGGAGCTCGTCCATGCATGGCTGGCGATCGGAGAGGTGGATCGGTGATGAGGGAGGAGTGGGCTGAGATCTGGGTGGACCGGTGTTTGTGGGTCTTGGGTGTTTGGTCGGCGCTTGATTTGGGCGGTGTGTGGAGGCGGCAGCAAAGGGAGATTCGGCATGAGACGTAGGGACTATGGAGGGAGGCTGTGTGAAGCCTGAACGTGAGAGAGAGGAAAGTGTGAGAGTGAAATCTGAAAAATGTGGGTATGTAGGGTAGGTTTTCCATCTTTTGATTTTATACTCTAATTAGTTTTACTTTAATTAGTTTAATTAGATATTTACTTTGTTTAATTATAGGTGATTAATCTAATGGGTTTTAAAATGTTATATTTACTTAGTTTACTTGGCCAAATCATTTGAATTTTGAAATGAAATGATGGAGGCCACTGCCTAATTGTGTATCACTGAGTTGTATTAAAATGAAATGATGGTTGATGGAAAGGTCCACTGCCCAACACAAACCTGCCAGCCAATATTTACAAAATATTATATATTTAATATAAAATATAATATAATAATATATAATAATATATTTCGGTTCGATGTATTAAAATTTGCAACTGAAAACCGAACCGAACTTTTCGGTTTTTTACATAATAAAACCGAGGTGTAAATGCACTTTTAGGCCCTATATTTTGACTTTTTTCCATTTTGGTCCCTACATTTTAATTTTACCACTTTTAGTCCCTAAATCAATTAACGCGTGTTATTTTCGTCCTTTCCGTCAGTCAACCGACGGAAATAGCTGAGGTGGCAGTCGGAGCAATAAAAATATTATAAAAATGCCACATCACCATGACACGTCAGCATATAAATTTAAAAAATTAATTTATTAATTTTAACTAAATAAAAAAAATAAAAACGTAATTAAAAACTAAAATTCACCTAAATTAAGATTGTTCTTCATGTTCTTCAGATTGTTCTTCATTTTACAACTTGTTCTTCATGTTTTTCCCAAATCAAACCCAACAACCAAGAACTCAAACCCATCACAAGAACACAAACCCAACAACCCAAGAACTCAAACCCAGATCACTAGGACATAAATGAAAACAAGAAGAAAAAACCCAAATTCAACACCTCAGAGATCATCAAACCCAGCACCATCAAATCTACCACAAATCAAGATCATCGAATTCTTCATGTTCTTCCCCAAATTCTTACACAGTCAACACCAAATTCTCAACAAATCAAACCCATAAACCCAGTTAACAAACCAACCCAGATTAAACCCAGATCAAGAAATCAATCACAACAAACCCAGATCAACACAATCAAACCCAAACCAACACAATTAAACCCAGATCCCACCACCAATGACCGACACAATCAAGCCACCACCACCCCACCGATCAAAAACATTTCTTCATAACATGAACTTCAACTCAAAAACCCACAAAAATTCCAGAACATGACCACCATTGCCACCGAAAAAGTCACCAAACCCACACCAAGATAGTGGCCGAGATCAGTGAGCTCCATTATGGCCAAGATCAGGACGAAGGCTCATCGCCTCGTTCAATTCGTCCACCGCCGAGTCAACTCGCTTCTCTCTGCCGCGCCGAGCCTTAGCCGCCATAGCCATCTTCAACTCAGCTCGCGTGAAAAACGCATCGCCTTGGTCCTTCCCGATCAACGACTTCGCGTAGAGCGGAGACAGAGCCGCGTCGAGCGAGTCGAGCGCCGAGGTCTTAAACTCTTGGAGATCGAGAGCCAAGCCCTTGAGTATGTGAGCTGCGGTGTCCTTCGGATCCAGCTCGATCGCCTTCTCGTCCTTCGAACCACATTTTTTCTTTTCTTTTTTGGTTTTGGGGTTTGTGTGTTTGATATTTTGATCGAAGAAGGAGATATGAAAAAGGGTTTGTGGGTTTTAAAATTTTTCTGGGTTTGGGTTTGATTTTATTGTTTTTAATTATGTTTTTATTTTTTTTATTTAGTTAAAATTAATTAATTAATTTTTTAAATTTATATGTTGATGTGTCATGGTGATATGGCATTTTTTTTTATAATATTTTAATTGCTCCGGCTGCCACCTCAGCTATTTTCGTCGATTGACTGACGAAAATGACGAAAATAACACGCGTTAATTGGTTTAGGGACTAAAAGTGGTAAAATTAAAATGTAGGGACCAAAATGGAAAAAAGTCAAAATATAGAGACTAAAAATGCATTTACGCCTAAAACCGAAACCGAACCGAACCGAAACCGAACCAAAATTTTAGTTTGGTTTCGGTCGGTTTGAAGCGGTTTTTTCGGTTCTTCGGTTTTTTGCACACCCCTAGTTTCTATTAGTCTAATTAGTGTGCAGTCTCGTGCATATGCACAAGTACAACTAAAAACAATCACAACTATATGATTCAAATTATACATTTTTTTTAGAAGAGGTTCAAATTATACATGGTATTAGCTTACACTTTTTTTAAACCATACATTTCTAAAATATGTAATAGTTATATATTATGGAGGGCACGGTCAAGAATCCAAATTTTATAATTATTTAATTTTAGTATTATTATGAAATTTTTTGTTATTTTAGGTTTAGGTAATTTATTTCCTTGTTTTAGGTGCTTTTAATGTTGCTTAGTCAAATTAGGGTTTCATATACTTACGTAGCCGCCTTAGGGGTTTCCTAGCCGCCTTAAGGTTTCTAGCCACCCTAGATTTTCTTTTTACTACTTAAACGCATGCCTCCAAAGGCAATTGAGTTTTTAGAATATTATTAATAAACACAGACTTTTGTCAAATTATTTCTCTGGTGGATTCCAGTTTTCTTCTCTTTGTGGATGTAGGAAAATTCCTCGTAGATTCGAGGTTTACTACCTAGGAACTAACAGTTTAGTTTCTGTCCATCAAAGAGAGCATCGTGTGTGCTTTCTTCAGGCTTCCATGACATCAGTTGGTATCAGAGCCTTGACTTACCCTAGTCTGATTGCTAACCGGCAAGATGGTAACCACCACCACAACAACGACGAATAACTTAGCGAGTATTACGTGACGTACAACAAGCACTCACAAACATCTATGCTAAGATGGCACCATTGAAGAATGGAAACAATAGGGATAACTGCAGCGGAGACATAACTCACCGGCAACCTATTGGAAAGCAAATTTCATATAGGCCTTATAAGAGAATTGCAAGTTTTAATGGTTATTTTTTAAAAGAATATTTTCTTGATTGGTTACTTGATCTAGAGGATTTATTTGACTATGAGAATATTTGTTATGAGAGAAAAGTTGGACTTGCTTTGCATAAACTTAGTAAGTATGCCTTATGTTAGTGGGAACGAGTACAATCTGATAGAATTTGACCAGGTAAAGACAAAATTCGTTCATGGCCAAGGATGAAAAAGATGCTTGCTATCAAATTTTATCCTTTGGACTGTGAAGAAATCTTGTCATATATTATACAAGATTATTATTGGCCAAGAAGTTCATACTTGAATTATTTTGAAGAGCCATATATTCCACCAATAAGGAAGGAATTGCATGTGGAAAAAATACTTTTCTTGAAGAATATGTAGAAGTCAAAGAAGAAACTATAGAGAATTCTAAAGAACTTAATGAAAACATGGTTATAGAAGAAGGATCTGAAGTTAAGATTGTGGAGGAGATTATTGAAGAACCTATTATAGAGAAAGATCTTGAAGTCGAGATGGTAGAGACAATTGAAGAAAAAATTAAAGATGAAAGTTTCAAGGATTTCAATAAAATCAAATCATATAATTGTCAATCCCAAGATCCTTTTATTTTAATGGTAAGCGATGCGCCAAAATTTAATGATTTTATTGGGGTTGATAGATTTGATTCAATTGTTAGTTCTTATTTGGTAAATCTCTACAATCACATGAAGACTAAAGAAAAAGAAATTCAAGTTGATTTGTTTATTCCATTGATGAGTTGTAAGTAAGGAAAGAAGATCAAGAGGCTCAAGCATTCAAAGTATTTGTTTATTTGGAGCGGAAGATTTCAGATTTCAAAGATGAACTCGAGGACAAGTTTGTTTAGGTGATTTATTTCCTTGTTTTAGGTGCTTTTAATGTTGTTTAGTCAAATTAGGGTTTTATATACTTACGTAGCCGCCTTAGGGGTTTCCTAGCTGCCTTAGGGTTTCTAGCCATCCTAGTTTTTCTTTTTACTATTTAAACGCATTGTAGCCTCCAAAGGCAGTTGAGTTTTCAAACTATTATTAATAAATACAGACTTTTATCAAATTATTTCTCTAGTGGATTCCAATTTTCTTATCTTTGTGGATTCAAGGAAACCCCTCGTGCATTCGAGGTTTACTACCCAGGAACTAACAGTTTAGTTTCTGTCCATCAAAGAGAGTATCGTGTGTGCTTTCTTCAAGCTTCCGTGACATCAATATATATATATATATATAAATACATATATATGATTAAGAATTTAATTAGTTTTAGACATTTCTGTTTTTGCACCCAATAATTCATTTGCCACAAAAATTAAAAACTTAGATGGACTTGTGACGAAAAATTGGACTCCAATTGAAATCCAATTTAGAATCTAATTGAATTTGGACTCTTCGATTTTTACACTCAATAATTCACTTGGCACAAAATTAAAAATTAAATGGAACACATGACACAAAATTGAAAATTCAATTAAAATCTAATTAAATTTTCTCTGAGCTTTGGCTATTAACATATACTAGCTTGTAACCCCATGCATATGCATTAATACACTTAAAATGTACAATAAGATGCATGATATAATTCTTATATATATATATATATATATATATAATTGAAATACTATTGATAGTAATTTTATATTTTTTTTAACTCTTTAAAAAAATTTGTAAGGATATTATTAGGTATAAAATGTAAATTGTCCATTTTTTTTATTATTGTGAAGTTTTATTTTATTATTATTATTATTTTATAATTCATTTATTCTAAACTCTTTGATTTTTGTACTTAATAATTCACTTGGATGAATATTTATGATATGGTCCCATATTTGATTCTAAAATTAAGAAATAAAAATCTTTCAGAATAAATAATTTAGGACACATAGCGCAAAATTAGAACTCTAATTTGAAATTCTAATTTGAATTTCTCTCAGCTTCACCTATTATTATTATTATTATTATTATTATTATTATTATTATTATTATTATTATTATTATATAGACTAGTGTGTAGCTCCGTGCATATGCACGGATACAATTATAAATAATCACAATTATATGGTTCAAATTATATATGGTATTAGCTTACACTTTTTTGAAACCATACATTTGTAAAATATGTAATGATTTCTCATTATATATATATAATTAAAATTTAATTAGTTTTAGACTTTTCGATTTTTGTACCCAATAATTCACATGCCACAAAAAATAAAAAATTTAGATGGACATGTGGCGAAATATTGGACTCAAATTGAAATTCAATTTAGAATCTAATTGAATTTGGACTCTTCAATTTTTACATTCAATAATTCAATTAACACAAAATTAAAAATTAAATGGGACACGTGGCGCAAAATTGAGAATCCAGTTAAAATCTAATTGAATTTTCTCTCAGCTTTGCTTATTAATATATATATACTAGTATGTAACTCGTGCTTACGCATATGAATGATTAATTGTAGTGGTGCTATTGATGTTAGCTTAAGTTAGTAAATATATAGAACATTAGTTAATATAATTTAATTATGACATGGATATGTTCAAGTTTTTATCATTTTAGAACTACTCAAACATTTTTCTTTTTTAAAATTGAATTGAATTGTTGCACGGTTTTTATTAACTAGCATGTAACCCATGCAAACACATGGATGTATTTAAAATTAAATACAATTTTTATTATAAAAATATAAATAATTAGTCAAATTATTAAAAAAAAATAGCATGTAACACATGCATTAATGCATACGTATAGATACATTTAAAATTAAACACAATTTTTATCATAAATATATAAATAATTAGTCAAATTAATTTTTTTTTAAGTAAACATAATTAGTCACATATTAAAATTCTTACTTAAATTTAATACTACTTGTGATCATTTTCTTTTTCTAATTTTTAATAAGATAGAACGTGTGGTGATATATTTTTTTTTTTTAGGAGTGGTGATTTTTATTGAGTATATGTGATTTTTTTTTTAAATTATAGTTCATTAATTTTAGATTCTTAGTATTTTAGACTCATTAACTCACTTGGCACAAAAATTAAAAAACTTAACTTTTCACGTTTTAAATGTAGAAAATGTTTTAAAAAATGTAGATATCTAGTGTGAAATTATAGATGTTGCATGTACCGAATGTATATCAACGAGTGTGTGAGAACATTTTCCTTTAAGGATATAACCATGTACCAAACTGCCAATGTGTTAAAAAAGGAAATTATTTTTATTATAAAAAAAAATAAGAAAAAGAAGAAAAGGAAAGAAAAAGGTCCATAAGGGAAAAATTGTCTTAAAATTGTGAGCGCACACAATATATATCCTAAAATAGTAATTAGAGAAAATGCAAAAGAAATGTGTTATGGAAAAAAGCAATGTCTTTTCTATTTCTTTTTTTAGTATCTATCTTTGGCCCATGGCTGCTAAATCCATATATGAATGTGTATAATGCGTCGGCTAATTACAAGTGGAGAACTGAAAACATAACCTTTTTTTTAATGGAGCTTTTACATTGTATTTTCCATCTCTTGCCAACAAAATTTGGAAAAAGAGGTCAATTAGGCCACTTTGCACCTCTCTCTCTCCCCACTTTCATTCCATCTATCCCAATATAAATACCCATTTAAATCATTATATCAATATCATTGCTAACATCTTTGTGTCTCACCCTCTTAATTATTTCACCCTTTAGCTAGTCTTTTTCCTAAATTGCAAATCATACCATGGGTTTCACAATTGCACAAGGACTCATGCTAGTGCTGCTAATTGCTTCCACAATGGCACTTAGCACAGCCAACAAGGGTTGGAAATTTGGGAATTGGCCTTCCCGTGGCCCTTATCATCCCAATAATACACAAACTTCCAATAGGGTCATTGTAGGTGACTCCTACCACTGGAATTATGGCTTTAATTACACTGAATGGGCAATCAAACATGGCCCTTTCTACCTAAATGACACTCTAGGTGAGCTTAATTACTTTGCTATTGCTACTTGTTACATATTGCCATGCATAGTTCAAGTTGTAAAATATAGTGACCAAAATCATATTTTTAAACCACTTGTGTTTTTATGACAAGTTATAAAATTCATCATGATATCAAAATAGTCAGTTCTAACTTTGAACTTTGTCTTCACTTTATCTATTCGTAGATTATCAAGTTGGATTCTTAAGGGACATGAAAAATGCGTGCATTTTTTTTGTTTTGCTGAATTCAAATATGCATAAAAAAAATAATTGTTTATATGATGTTGATGGCAGTTTTCAAATATGATCCACCAACTCCAAACACATATCCTCACAGTGTTTACTTGCTACCAAACCTCCAGAGCTTCATTAAATGTGACCTAAGAAATGCCCAGAAGCTAGGAAATGTGACACAAGGAGCTGGGGAGGGCTTCGAGTTTGTGCTGAAAAGGCCATGGCAGCCTCACTACTTTGCTTGTGGTGAGCACAATGGCATTCATTGCATGAATGGAACCATGAAGTTCTTTGTGATGCCAATATACCGCTTGTATAAATAATTACTGATACAACATGCGTGCCATGGAAAACTTTATTTGCTACTCTCCTTTTACGTTTTGTTGTGTTGTAGCAGATAATGAGTGCTTTCTTCTATTATTATTATTAAATTAAAGACTATTTGTAATTTTGAATTCATATTAAGGGATTAATTGCTCATTTTATAGTTATCAGTTACATTCTAAATCAAGTGATTTTTGTAATTTATGTATTTTCTTTCCATGTCCTTACAATTACAGACAATGTTATGAATTCTAAATAATTGAGATGATAGAGAATAAATGTACTAGTTGTGACTGGGTATTTAAGTTCCACGAAGGTGCCAATTTGCATCCTTGCTTGTTTTACAGTAATATTTTCCATTTTATATTGAAAGTATCGGAGTCTTTTACAATTGAAAAGGTTAATGACATTTGACCTAAGGATCATGTCTGGTTTAGATATTTGAAGTAAATATTAAATTCTATAAATATAGAGTGTGTAACTTTTAAGTAATGACATTTCCATCATCCAACAAAATGTTGTCACATAATTTTTTTTTCCAAATAAAAGATAGATAATATCACATATAATCATAACCCTATTAAATGTCTATTCACCATATAATTATTATATTTTGTGTTTCAAAAATGCAAGTGTAGAAAAAAAAAATGCATGAGCCAAGAAGACATATTGTCCATTCTCTACTCCATAATTGGAGTTAGATGGTACGGCAGTTGGACAAATAACATTATGGTGAGATTTTAATTAAAGAGTTAATATAACACATAAGGATGTCACTTGGCCCCAAAAGTTGAAGTCAGTAGGTTTGGACTTAATTATATTATACTAACCACTTACTCTTTTCTTTTCTTTTTTAATTAGAAAAATGTAAAGTGCGGTAGTTTATATTAATATAGTGGTGAAGTAGCTTTATGGTATGTGTGTTAGAAGACATAGATTTGTC
>JARYZH020003100.1:0-12250 GCA_030021035.2 Notholithocarpus densiflorus
TACACATTTTCCTCATTTTGTAACTAGTAAATGCTTCTCTCTTTAAGGCCCCCCCCCCAAAAAAAAAAAATTCAACTTTATGTCCGCATACTTTGATTATTTTACAAGGAAAGTAAAAAATTGCAACAGACAGCAGTGACGAGATTAAATGGCCATTGCACCGATTTTCAGCTAGTGTGGAATTCACTTCTAGCTCTCCTTTTATAATTGAATTGAGTTTCAGCTATTTAATTAGCCATTAACTAATTAGTACTCAAATTAAATCCTAGTTCTCAGTTGCCCCAACATAAAGAAAAAGACCAAAAACTAAAACGAATTAATTTGTTGTGTTAGGGTTTCTCCATCTTTATATAAAAAATTTAGTATTTTACTTGTGTAGAAATTACTATTCCTTCCTTTGTGTTGTTGGGCCTAATTTTAAAGGCCTATTTTTACAGACACCAAACACTTTTCAAATTAATCAAAATTTTGACCCATCTTAATATCTTTATTAAATTGAAGGTAATTGGGTAAGCATAGTTAAATTGTTAGAACAATTAATTTTCTAATAACTGGATAAATTTAATAAAGTTGTGAAAATATGATAAGATTTTATTTATCCTAGACTTAATTAATACTACTAGGATTCTATTGAATAAGATAATTATATAGCTAAAACAGGTGGCATATAAGACCCATTTACTTGGGAAAAATCTTTAGACCCACCTCTCTCACCTCCACTACTCAGTCTCAAACAACCTCTCTCACTTGATCAAGAAATCTTCCAAGAATTTCTCTAATTCCCTGTAATATCTCTCTCTCTTGTTGTTGTCTTGTTTTATGGTTGTATTTTAGTTATGTAATTGAAAAATATATCCAACAATGGCATATAAAAACCATTTTCTTGGGCTCCAACACTCACTCTCACACAAACTCCTCTCTCCTAATAAGAAAGCTTCCAAGAACTCTCTCTCTCTCTCTCTCTCTCTCTCTCTCTCTCAACTTTGTTGTTTTGTTGTTTAATAGGCCAAAAACGTATTTACCCATTGTGATGAATTAATTAATTAATTAGCCAAGTTTATTAATTAATCAAATTAACATGCAAACGCGTGATAACACAAACAAATCCCCAATTAAACTAAGTGCAGCGAAAATTAAATTGACACAGTGATTTGTTTATGAATGGGGAAAACCAACACGGCAAAAACCCCACCGGATTTTAAGGTCACCACTCCCGAAATTCCACTATTATCACAACAAGCGGTTACAAGTAAAGGAATCTCAGTACCTTATACCAACCAACAGTTGAACCCTTACCCCAATACCCAATTGGACTTATTCTGTAGTGACAATTTCTCCTTTTGATGCACGACTCTCAGTACGTGACTAACCAATTGTGCGATCCAGTACGCAACTTCAATCACCAACTAAAGAAGGTTGTTGGATGAAAAGTTCTTCAGTTCATCCCAACGATGAAGATCAAGAAGATACTTGGTCACAAAACCCTACGATGCACAAACACAGCAACTTATTCATAAGAACGATGAACTAGGGCAAAACTCTGTCTCCGGTCACAAATTGCTTGAACAAACTTTACTCAACACTTGTGCAACTTGTGTCCACTTTGACGACCCTTAAAATAATCCTTTTATATGTCTAGGGTTGTGAGAAAATAAAGCTCAAACACATAATCACGGATTAAAGTCAAAACAGAACTGAAATTCTGTTTTTCATAAACCTCGACAAATGCCTATCTGTCAAGCTGCTGTGGAGCAGCTATTGAGCCACAGGGCTGGAACAGCTCTTCAAGCTCGATAGATGGCTAGCTGTCGAGCTTTAATGGCAGGCACTTTTCAGACTTGAATCTTGGACAGACTTGCATGGTTTCAACACTTGATCTTGAAACACAGTTTCTTGAAGTATTAAACACATCTTAAATCTACTCAAATACAAGTAAAGTGCATTTTGTCAAAAGATTAGCCAATTATATAAAATAGTGACATATGTTTCTAACAAGTGAATCATATATGTCCTAACAACCTCCCCATTTGGCAATTCGTGACAAAACCACAACCAACAAATGAGATATGAGAGAAGTCATAAATCACTCAACTCATATTCACTTGTTGAATACAATAAAATCTATCCTAACACAAACTCTTAAAAAACTTTGCAAGAAGAGAGTTTATGGCAAGTAGACTTTGACAACCTATTTTTCTGAAACACTTTAAACAAAACTCATCAAGACATCTTTGTGTGAAACAGAAATAGTAGATTGCATACAAGTAATAAGAAGCATGTGCATAAAGGGAGAAAAGAAACAACATATGTAAGGGTAGGTGAAAGAAATATACATCAACATATATAAAGAAGATAAGTACAATGTATGTCAATAATGGTCACAAGACCCATGTACAAGAATAAATGTATCTAAAATAGAGAAAAAAAAAAAAAAGATACAAATAATCTTCACTACATCCTTCAGATATCAATACTCCCCCTAACAAAAATGTCCTATACTAACTCTCCCCCTAAGAATGACTACTCTCATATCCAAAACTACTCCTTTTTTTTTGCCACGAGTGACAAATGGTAAAAGTGTCAAGTATACATCTCATCGGTAGAGCTAGCATCTCCACCATTATCATCATCAGAAGCATCATCGTCATCACCATCATCATCATCATCCTCGGCTTCAGAATCAGAAGCCACTAGAGGAGGTGGAGGAGAAGCCTCAGGAGCGAAGCCACCCATGACCGCCTGCCGTCGTGCAATACGGCCGACACGAACGTTCACTTGATACAACTCAGTAGAGAGTGTATCAAGGCGAGCATCCATGCGCTGAAGCTGCACCATGATGTCTCCGAGTGACACATCGCTCGTAGAAGAGGAGGGAGTGGATGTGGATAGAGCAGATCAAGATGGAGCCAAACGGGAGGGAGGAGCTGCTGACCTAGACTGCCTCGACCTAAACTGTGCATCGCTACGTTTAAAGGTAGCGTAGTCTATAGCACACATGAAAGTGAAATGGTCGGACGCTGGAAAGGGAACAGAAAAATGGCGTAAGATCCTCGTGATAGCCGAAGGAAAGATGAGCTCATCACGGGACGCCGAATCCCTATAGACATCTAAAATAGACAGAATAAAGTGAGAAGGAAAATCTATAGTAAGATGCTCAAGAAGGGACAACAAAAATCGAGCACGAGGCTTTATGATAGAGTTATAGTGAGAAAGAGGGTGAAGAACAAAAGTCATAACCATGTTCAAAAACTAAGGACCTTTTGCAAAGTCCGAACAGTAAGTGAATTAACGCTCACCCCAATCAGAAGGGCGCTCACAAAAAGCAGATTTGAGCTCATCTTTGGACACAGTCCTCAGATGTTCACAACCAAGGTAGTCAGGAAACTCTACCCTAGGGACATGGAGCACATCCGCAACAAGTTGTGGCATGACAGCAATGCGCGTACCTCGAAAGCGAGTGTGAATGTGAGGTACTGAAAAATCAAATCCATGCATGTTGGAGTAAAACTCCTGGATCAGCACAGATGGACAAGTGACCAGGACGTCATACAGTGACTCCCAACCCCGACTGTGAATGACATCGGGTAGGTCAGTGTTGACGAAGTCCGCCAGAATGACTCGGTGTTCAGAATGAATGCCTTGTTGAGAAAAGTTCTTCGAGAAGGCCTTACGGGCATCCTTATCACGAAACCGAATATGTGAAGGAGTAGGATTAGAGGAAGTGGATGCCTCAAAACAAAGAGGGTTCTGGGACGGAGTAGACTTACGTTTAGATGTCATAGACACGACTAACGTAAATGAAAAGAGAGGGAGAGAGAGAGAGAGAGACAATCAAAAAAGTCCCAAGCAGTTCAAATATATCAAAATATATTGAAAATAGAGTACGTATGCATAGGAAATGCATGAACATGTGACATGCAATATAAAAGACATCATGGGCTCAGCCCAATCCAATCCTACCAACACACAATCAATTTGCACACATCTAAATACATGATAATATTGTTATAATGCTTATGTGATGCAATGTATGAGATTTTAAACTCATTTAAGCAAAAACCCATCCCAAAATTTCAACAAAAACTCATCAATTTTGAAAAACCCTAAAACCTAGGTTTCAAAACATGAAATGCATGTAAATGAGAGAAAAGAAACTTACCAAGTGAAGAAAAAAAACTTGAGAAAGCTTGAAAAATTCTTGGAGAGAGGTTTGGAGTGAGAGAGAGTGTTTTGGGAGGTGAGGAGACAAAGCTATCGAGAGAGAGATCGAGAGAAATGAAAACCGAATCGCAAAGAACCTATATATAAAGGTTCAGTAAAGCTCGACAAATAGAGATGTCAAGAGGTGTCGAGACAGGTGTCGAGAAAACAAAATGTCGACAAATGCAGCTGTTAAGGATCTGTCGAGGGACAAATCAACAAAAGGCTAAAGGAAGCTCGATCGATCCACCAGCTGTCGAGAAGCTATCGAGGATCCAGAAGAAATCTCAATCAATCCACCTAGCTGTCGAGAAGCTATCGAGATTATGATAAGAGGAATGTGAAAAGCTCGATATAGCCAAGTGTCGAGGAGATGTCAAGAAGCTGTCGAGATTGCTTAAAAACAGTTTTTCAAGAAGGGAAAAACACAAATATAAATGCAATCAAGCATGCAACTCAACCAAGGATCCAAACAGCATTTTAAGTTCTCAAAATCATCTCTCAACAATAATTTTAAACACATAGATCCCAAAAACACACACACTAAACAAGTCTAACCAATTTTATATTTCAAAAACAAATTAAGACAGTTTAGTGAGCATACATTAACACATGTAAACCTTGTGATGGCCAAATCACATTGTACCTGCACATGTATCAAGAGTAGCAAAGAATATTGCGTGTTGTGTGTGGAAAACATCGGAAGATTGCCTAAGTGTATACATGTTATGATGATTTGAGATATGAGAAAATCACTTTAACTCACATACAATCATAACTATTTGATAGGGACTATCACCTTCATGGTACATCATATAACTCCCACATCTCCTAGAATACACATTTGCAATCATATTTAAAGCATTTTGATCTTTTTTCTTTTTATTTTTCTTTGCATATTTTTTCTTTTTGAAGCAAATCATGCATGGGCATATAAGAGAGAAAAAAGAAATACCCAATGATGGTAAGCATTTGGCATTCCAATTTTGCTATGTCAAAGCACACAAATGTCATTAACATTACACTTTTGCTATGCCGAAGCATACATATGCCATTTCATGATTGGCGGGCAATAGTGGTAAGATGGTTATTTATGCCTTTCTCTTAGGATTTTCTAGTCCTTCCTGTCAAAAAGAATGATACGAGTGTTAAGTACAAGAGATTACTTAATCTTACTTATCACAAACAAAAGCCACAAAGCTTACTTGCTTAGTTGTGCATAGAGATGCTCATCTAAGTTACAAGAGATACAAAGTTTAGAAAACTTTGTTTCAATGGCCATCCAAGGTACACAAGTACCAATGTACACAAAACACACACTGTTTCTGTATTTTTCTGATTTTTCAAAAAAAAAATTTATTTTTATATGAAAAACAAAAATAAACAAAACTGAAAACAAACAAAAACATGTTAAACAAAGCAAAGTATAAAAACTATACTGACTCAAAATAAAAGAAAAACACACAAGTTATGCAAAAAAAAAAAAAAAAAAAACACAAAGAGAAAGAAGAAAGTGATAGAATCACTTGGAGCCATTTTCCTTCCACACCTTGGAAGAACCTTTCCTTTGATTAAACCCTTGAATCGGCGGTAAGGGGGAAGAATTGAAACCATTCAAGTTCGAAAGGAACATGAGGGCTTTGAGAAGATCTCCAAGGGGAGCAAGAGAGGATTGAAGCTGATTCTGGTTTCCAGATGCTATCATGTCATTGCTCTGTTGAGTGGCTAACCACTTATAGCAATTTGGTTAAGTATGACCGGCAACTCTACAATGATGACAGAGATGCTGTTTCTTTTGTTTAGGCTTTTGAGAGTTAGCTTTCTTAGCCCTAAGGTTTTTAATTTCCTTCTTATCTTGCTTAGAAGGTGCTCCTAAGATAGATTTACCCTTATCTATGTTCTCACTAGCTAAATTAGTTTTAACATCATTGTTCTCAATTTCAATATTATTACTAGGAGGAACAAAAACAGTAGTACTAGTAGAAGCAATATTAGAAGAAGCAGATTTCTGAAAACTGAGCATCACATCAAGTTTTGCACTTAAAGTCCTTTCCAATTGAGCTCTGACTTGAAACAGCTCCGCTTCAAGCTTCTTGGTCTTTTCAGCTAAGAAATTATTTTCAAACCTCAATGCTCCAATAGTCTGATTAGCTTCATCAAACTTTGTGGAAAGCTCTTCACGATCAAGTTCCACATCACTAAGCTTTTTGGTGGCTAACCTATAAAGTTTCTCATGTTTTTCAGAAAGCTTGTATAGTTTCTCATAGGCTGTATGGATATCATCTTGATCATCCATCTTCTTAAACTTGGACTCCACCAATTCCTCTTCTTTATCCACATCTTCAACAATCCCCTCAGTAGGATTGACAGTGGCAGTGAAGGAATTCAGGATTTTGTCATCCTCATTGTCGGAATCATCCTCAGGTTCGGTGTCGCTCAAGGTAGCAGCAAGTGCCTTGCTCTTCCCAATGCTCTTGAGATATGTAGGATACTCCTGTTTCATGTGACCGAAGCCTTGACACCCAAAGCACTTAGGTCCTACGGGAACAATGTACTGACCGCCATCTCTAGCATTCTTCTTCCCTTTGTCTTGACTCTTGAACTGAGAAAAACTGGATTGCCTATGGTCCTTGTCGAAGCCCTACCCATTGGCATTCTTCATGAACTTCTTGAATTGCCTGGTGATGTAGGATTTCATCTTAGAATCTTCATCGTCTGAAGACTCATCCGTGTCACTGCTCTTGGCCTTCAAGGCCATGCTCTTGCTCTTGCTCGAATTACCAATCGTCGTTAACTCGAGCTCATAAGTCTACAGATTACCAACTAGCTCTATCAAAGGAATCTTGTCAATGTCCTTTGACTCCTCGATCACCGTAATCATGGCATGGAATCTCTCAGGTAGATATCTGATCACCTTTCTTGCAATCTTGGGTTCAAGAATGGTTTCCCCAAAATTGAAAGCTGAGTTCACTATGTCCTTGAGCTTGGCATAGAACTCATTAAATGACTTATCCTCATCCATCTTAATCTCTTCGAAGCTTGTAGTGAGTCTCTGAAGTTTCGAATCCTTGATAGCCTTAGTTCCTTCATAGGTTGTTTGGAGGATGGTCCATGCTTCCTTTGCAGTTTCAGTAGAGGATATCTTCTTGAATTCCTCATTAGTAACTGCACTGACCAAAGCATTCAATGCCCTACTGTTGAAGTTTTCCGCCTTGATCTTGGCTTCATCCCAATCAGCTGGCGCTTCCTTTGGCTTGGTCCAGCCAATCTCTACAGCTTGCCACACCTTCTCATCTAGAGACTGCAAGAAAGCTCTCATACGTACTTTCCAGTATGCATAGTTAGTGCCATCAAATAAAGGAGGTATGATTAAAGACTGTCCTCTATCCATGACAAACATAGGTCAATGGATCAACACAACAAAGATTAAAACCTAATCAGAGTGTACCTGCTCTGATACCACTTAATAGGCCAAAAATGTATTGACCCATTGTGATAAATTAATTGATTAATTAGCCAAGTTTATTAATTAATCAAATTAACATGCAAACGCTTGGTAGCACAAACAAATCACCAATTAAACTAAGTGCAGCGAAAATTAAATTGACACGGTGATTTGTTTACGAATGGGGAAAACCAACACGACAAAAACCCCATCGGATGATTTTAAGGTCACCACTCCCGAAATTCCACTATTATCAGAACAAACGGTTACAAGTAAAGGAATCGTAGTACCTTATACCAACCTACAGTTGAACCCTTACCCCAATACCCAATTGGACTTGTTCTATAGTGATAATTTCTCATTTTGATGCACGGCTCCCAGTACGTGACTAACCAATTGCGCGGATCCCAGTAAGCGACTTCAATCACCAACTAGAGAAGGTTGTTGGCTGCAAAGTTCTTCAGTTCATCCCAACGATGAAGATCAAGAAGATGCTTGGTTACAAAACCCTATGATGCACAAACACAGCAACTTCTTCACAAGAACGATGAACTAGGGCAAAACTCTGTCTCCAGTCACAAATTGCTTAAACAAACTTTGCTCAACACTTGTGCAACTTGTGTCCACTTTGACGGCCCTTAAAATAATCCTTTTATATGTCTAGGGTTGTGAGAAAAGAAAGCATAAACACATAATCACGGATTAGAGTCAAAATAGAACTGAAATTCTATTTTTCATAAACCTCGACAGATGCCTATCTGTTGAGTTGCTGTCAAGCCACGGGGCTAGAACAACTCTTCAAGGTCGATAGATGGCTAACTGTCGAGCTTTAATGACAGGTACTTTTCAGACTTGAATCTTAGACAAACTTGCATAACTTTAACACTTGATCTTGAAACACAGTTTCTTGAAGTATTAAACACATCCTAAATCTACCCAAATACAAGTAAAGTGCGTTTTGTCAAATGATTAGCCAATTACATAAAATAGTAACATATGTTCCTAACAAGTGAATCACATATGTCCTAACATTGTTTTCTTGTAAGTAGTAACAATAATAATATAGGTGTACACTAAAGGATGAGAATTTACTTTTGCCAAATCCATTGTGCTTTATTTTTTCTGTTTTAAATTTTTCTTTGAGATGGACCTTTGTAACAATTTTGTGTTTCTTAATTTATGAACAAATCAGTAGTAATTTGTGTGTTTTGTTGAAATTTTCCTTTAAGATGGAGTGTGTAATATGTTTTTGTTTCATTATCACCAAATTTGTAGAACTATGTTTGTGTTTTATTATTGCCAAAGTTGTTATGATTTGTAGAACATATATTTGTAGAATATATACTCTGTAATATTTATGTATTTCTTTAACATGCATCCATTGAATGAAATTGTCTTTGAGTTTAAATGGATAGCATTTGATGCAAAACTTCTAACTCATCTTATTTTATTTAGGTTGTCTTAAATGAAAGGCGTAAATGCACTTTTAGTCCCTACATTTTGACTTTTTTCCATTTTAGTCTCTACATTTTAATTTTACCACTTTTAATCCCTAAATCAATTAACGCGTTCCATTTTGGTCCTTTCTGTTAGCCCACTAACGGAAATTTCTTAGGTGGCAAACTGATGTTGACGTGGCCAATTAAAAAAAAAAATTTAATTAGCATTTAAAAAATTACCATGTCAGCTTTAAAATATAAAAAAATTTATTAATCAATTTTAATGAAATTAAAAAAGAAAAAACAAAATTAAAAACAATAAAATACATCCAATCTAATTCATTTTGAACACACAAAAACACAATCACAGAGCCGAAACCCAGAATTAGAATTCATGCCAACATTCTTGACAAACCTAGATAAAATTGATAAATTAAACATGAACCCATTAAATATTTGAACAAGAACACAAACCCAACAAATTTAAAACCCAAAAAATTAAATTCAAACCTAGATTCAAAAATTTAAATTCAAACCCATAATTCAAACCCCCACACCACCAAAACATCAAACACAAAAATCAAATCCAGATTTTTGGCCCCCAAACACTAAATTCAAACCCAAATTTTCAGCCCCTAAACTCAAAACTCAAAACCCAAATTTTCTTATACTTTCTGAGATACCAAACACAAACCTCAGATCCAAGCGGCGCGTCATATAACCTCAGGCAGATCTGGTCTTCAATCTTCGGCTTCTATATACTCGATCTAGGGCTTGCGATTCATCGAAGAATTCTCATATACGTATCTTCTCTCGCAAGCCCTCAATTGTTTTCCGGCGATTCTCTGAAAGGTTTCGATTTCAAACGCTTTCTTCTAGTACGTGATTTTGAAGACACGTACGGCCAATAGGAGATCTCGCTCCTCTGATCAGGTCTCATTTCATTTTGATGCATCCCTCATCGGACTGATTGTGGAAGATTTAGGGTTTGTGAGGTTTTCTCACTATTCAAAGAACCGGCTTTGCTTCGCCTTGAAGATAAGGGGGATTCTTCGATTTTTGCTGAGATCTGTGTAATTCCACGGCAACTGTGGCAATCGAAAGAGAAGAATAATCACTGCAATCTGATTTTTCTCGTTCAGATGCTATCTGGTGATGGTGGCGTGGTGGTGGGTTTGCCTCTCTCTCCTCTCTCCAGCTCTCTCAATTCTCACCGTGTCTCACCCTCTCTTTTGCTCTGGTTTCTGAATCTCAGCTCTATTGGGGTTTGATATTTTGTTGTTTTTGCTAGGGGTTCATGTGTTGATCTATATGCTTAGATCCCTATTAATAGTTCGGGAAAGATTGTTTTGAGCTTGGAATATTGATCTTGTTCTTATTTAATTCTTTGCTCATGTTTATTATGATGTGGATCTTATGTTTAATTTTGTGATCTTATTTTTTGAGTTATTCATGATTTTTGGTTTTCAATTTTGAGATCTTAAGTCTGGGTTGGTGTTCTTGGTGTTATTGTTCAGGATACTTTTAGATCTTAATTAATGTGAATTTTGATTTTTATTTCTGTATTGATGTATTTTATTGTTTTTAATTTTGTTTTTTCTTTTTTAATTTCGTTAAATTTGATTAATAAATTTTTATTATTATTTAGAAGCTGACATGGCAATTTTTATTTTTTAATTGGACACATCAGCATCAGTTTGCCACCTAAGCAATTTTCATTGGTGGGCTAACGGAAAGGACCAAAATGGAAAACGTTAATTGATTTAGGGACTAAAAGTGGTAAAATTAAAATGTAGGGACTAAAAGTGCATTTACGCCTAAATGAAAATGTCTGGATTATATTTTTTCTTTTTTTAGAAGGATGGTATTAAGTCTATTCCTTTTGAGTTTTATCCTAGAGTGCGTCCTAGATTTCATAATAATTGGATAAATTTAATAAAGTTGTGAAAATATGATAAGATTTTATTTATTCTAGACATAATTAATACTACTAGGGTTCTATTGAATAAGCTAATTATATAGCTGAAACAAGTGACATATAAAACTCATTTACTTGGGAAAAAGGTTTGGATCCACCTCTCTCACCTCCACTACTCAGTCTCAAACAACAACCTCTCTCTCTTGATCAAGAAATCTTCCAAGAATTTCTCTCATTTCTGATAATCTCTCTCTCTCTCTCTCTTGTTGTTGTGTTGTTTTAGGGTTGTATTTTAGTTATGTAATTGAGAAATATATCCAACAGTGGCATATAAAAACCATTTCTTTGGGCTCCAACACCCACTCTAAGACAAACTCCTCTCTCTACAAATAAGAAAGCTTCCAAGATCTCTCTCTCTCTCTCTCTCTCTCTCTCTCTCTCTCTCTCTCGACTTTGTTGTTTTGTTGTTTTCTTATAAATAGTAACAATAATAATATAGGAGTACACTAAAGGATGAGACTTTACTTTTGTCAAATCCATTGTGCTCTAATTTTTTATATTTTCAATTTGTCTTTGAGATTGACCTTTGTAATAATTTTGTGCTTCTTAATTTATGGACAAATCAGTAGTAATTTGTGTGTTCTGTTGAAAATTGCCTTTGAGATGGAGTGTGTAATATGTTTTATGTTTCATTATCACCAAATTTGTAGAACATATGTTTGTGTTTCATTATTGCCAAAGTTGTTATGCTTTGTAGAACATATATTTGTAGAACATATGCTCTGTAATATTTGAGTGTTTATTTACTACCCCGTAGAAAGAAAAAGGGAAGATTGATTTTTTTTATTTTTTTTTATTTGAGGTTATTAACTATTTTAGTCAATCATTTTTAGAAATTTACATGAAATTTGGTTAGAGTTAGTCCTTGGCTGCTCAAAAATTTCAAGTCTTTTTTCTTTTCTAACCTTCTGTCTGGTTGGCATGGACTTGTAGGAAGCTAAAATGATTGGGTATTGGCAGTATTGGGTATCACATATTAAGTAATTGTTGCGGTGACAATGAATATGATTTCTTTTGTTGTTTGATGTGGACAATGAATATGAATATTGGGACACTAATAACATAATAAAATATATTTATAAATTACTTTCTTTAGATTTTGTACACATCACTTTATAAGGCTTATATAATAAAATTAATATTAAAGTACATGTTTGGCCCTTGAAGTTTGGGGTTGTTCTCATTTTT
>JARYZH020003101.1:0-12249 GCA_030021035.2 Notholithocarpus densiflorus
ACATTATTCTTGAATGTGTACTATTCCTTTTGAAATTACCCATCTATCATTTTTTTTAGTCCAAGTGTGATAAGAGTAGTCATCATGAAGTTGACATCATGTTGAAATTCTATGATATTTGATTATGCAATCATCAATAAGCCAATCATCCAAGCTCGTAGTGTCAGAATACCTAAAGAATGAAATACCTGCATAGTGCACCAATGTGGCGCCAACCAAAGACCCTTTAAAGGTTAAGTCAAAAACTCATAATTATCTCCAAGAACTCTAATAGTATGAGAGTCAAGAAATTATGAGCGTACCTTGAAATGGAGGAGGCTTGGTGCTTATATAGTGGTATAGAGCTGACCACGTTTTCAAGAATTTACGCACTTCCCTTGTAAGGAGCGTAGCAGAGGGAGTGGAGTTAATGACCTCGAGATCTTCGGGTTTAACTTCCCATACTTAGCGGATATGAATTTGTAAAAGGATATTTGAACGTAGTATGCAAGTCTTTCCATGTAGAGATGGTGGAGTGGAGGACATGCAAAGACTAGGGAGCTAAGTCTCAAGAGTCATCTATTAACCCTAGTCGTTTGTCACCATGGGGGTGCTGGTCTGGTTGGTTCACTGGGTGTCAACCAAGTAGGTTGAAAGGCTATCATGTTGGGCAATTGATAAGTACTAGACAACTCACGTGTTAGAATTTTCTGGGCCTTTTTGCTTTGGTGGAAATATTTCCCATCCATATCTATCAAAAAAGAAGTTAGGAATGTGTTCCAAGGTTGATCTTAAAAAAAGGGGATGTGCCTTTCCATCTTTCTCTAAGCTATTCATCTCCTTCAGAATAGCACATCAAACTATTTTAATACCATCAATGAATTAAAACTTTTTAAGACCACTAATTTAAGCACATACTCTTCTTTTTCTTTTTCTTTTTCCTCAAATCAATTTAATTGAATTGTCATTTACTATTAGGACCATCAATGAATGAAAAAACTATAGAATACTTTGTTTAGCCAAAAAAAAAAATTATAGAATACTTTGGAAGTACTATAAATGCGTATTCTTGTCTCTCACATGAATAGTGGATCACATTATGTGGGACCCACTATTATGAGAGAGGAAGAGAGTGCACATTTATTGTACTTCTAAAATATTCTATAATTACTTGAATGAACAAAAACTTTTAAGTTTAATTGCAAACTCGAATAACTAGTTTTTGATAATCAACAAGGAAATTTTAATAACAAACAAACCAAATACAACAACTAAGAAACCAAGATCCTAGACTACTTAAGAGCTATTACATCGTAGAAAACAAAAGAGGCAGTGCAAAAAACAAAACAACCTGAATACTTGTTTTGAATGACTAGGAAACCAAAAATTGGTAGCTTGATTTGCATCTCTAGGAGCCCATATGAATTGAATAAACTAACATAGAGCTGCCAGCTTAGTAGTGTCTGAACATAAAACATGAATCCTCCAAGGAGCAGCAATGGATGGTCCATTAATAGCATCTATACAAATCTTTGCATCACTTTCAACAATGGCTCAACTAATATTGTGTGAAACCAATTTTTGAGTTGCCCAATTGATTATTTCGTCTTCAGCTTGGACAGGGATATTGATTTCTACTTGTTTTCTAAGAGCAAAAACTAATGTCCTTCTCCAATCTTTGGCCACAATAGCAATATAAGATTTGTCACAGTCAACCGCAAAATCACAAGTAACTCGAATAGCTAATTACTTCATTATTTTAGCAGTGGTTTTATTATTTGTTAACTTGATTAACAGCATTGACATTCTGATTAAACACAGTTGAATGCTCTGCCATGCAAGTCCTCACGATTTTTAAGAGTTCGAGTTAATAGATGGCTGCACTACCAAGTTGTTGATTTGGTTGAACACTGCTTTAGATGCATTAAGCCTCCGGATCATGCAGAGCTCATAGTAAACTTGGCACTCTCTTTTTTGTTAATCACGCACAAGGCCAATGGAATTTGCATCCAGTAGGGGAAAAGACGAAAAGTTACTATTGTTTTGGATGCATGCAACATCATACTTAACATGTAGGTCTTGTCCATTTGTGAGACTGAGACTCACATGTTGTGAGTGTGATACTGCATGCATCCAAAATACCTACCAACAAGGGACCTTAGATATGGTTAGGAACAAAAATTTTGAAATGATAAGTTGTAATTCGAGAAACATTCTGAAAAAAAATGCTAGACAATCGGCATAACCTAGGCATGTATCAATTGAAGCATTAAACCAATAAGACCTACATGCTTGGATAATGTTGCCCACGAATGACTGTCAACCTAAAAGATAAACTAGCTCACAGTTTTGCTATGCGTGTTTCAATTCAAAAAAACAACAGTTCAAGTCTGCCTAAATCATAATACTATATTTTCACTGTGCCTGACCGATGCACTTAGGGAAGGTAAAGAAAATAATTTAATTAGGTACAGAGTGGAAAGTTCCCAGCTACTACAGCTATATCCACATTCTAGCTAATATTTTGAGTTTGAGGGCTCCTTTATCAGTCAATATATATATATATATATATTATTGATATCATTTCTTGTTATTAATCTATAATAAGGATAATTAATACAAACAAACACTCTTCTACCCTGCCATTAGTTTGAAATCCAATAAATAAATAACTCTACTTAAAATACTCTAATGGCCAGTTTGGATTAAGGGGGAATAGAGGAGGAGTGGAGGGGAAGAGTAGAGTTGACTAAAAATAGGCTAATTTTGGGCCACCTCTACTCTACTCTCCCTTCCTCCCCCTCAATCAGTGGCAGCTCCAGGATTTTTTTCTTGGAGGTCAATAGTGTTGGAGCTAGGAATTTGTTGTGGGAGAAGTAAAAAATAAATAATTTTTTTTATATACAATAATCTAAAATAGTATTATTAATACAATTTAGTATACAATACAACTATATTGTACAATAGTCTAAAAAAATTATTAATAGTTTAAAGATTGGTAAGACAACAACCATTAAATGCATAAATAAATAAAATTAAATAACTAATTGTACATTTTTTTGTCAAATTAATAATAATTTATTATATTTATATCTATTATCAATTAAATAAAAATATATGATAAAGAAAAATAGTAACACACATAAGATTTGGTCTGGGAGTAAATGTAAAACTAAGAAAAAAAATTGTAATTAAATCTATGTAAGGACCCTATTCGAATCCTAGGCCCAAAAGGTAGAAGGACCTAGGCCCAAGAAGCCCAAAACAATAAATTTATAGAGAGTGGGTCGAAGAACTAGGCTTGAGTGAATTAGTCAATCAATAAGGTAGGTCTTGATGTCAAGAGAATGAAAATGAACAAGCTTAGACTTGAGAAAATCGTCATCGGCCAAGTCCAAGGAGATTGATTCTCTTCTGTTGATACTTAAGTTAGGTTACAAACTTTGTTCTAGAGTGCTACAGTGTTTTTCCTTTTTTTTCCAATCCCCCCTCCATGGAGAATCTCTTACATTATATAGTCCCCTTCACACGATCTTGGCCTTACACTTGTTGATCATCCAGGCCATCACTTGAGTGCTTGTCGCGTCAAACATCCTCTCTGGCCCTCTGTGAGTTGGGATAGCCGATGCAGCACTGTTCAGGGGTCTTCTCCACATAAATGCGGCTAGAAAGTTAGCTGCAGAGCATTTAATGCAGTGGCAGCAGTTTTTCCTTAAATATTTCCTAGCTCCCATCCTTCCAGTACGTTCAACATGCACGCCCCTCTTAGTGGAGTTTCCTAGATGGTTACTTTGAGCGATAGAACATGCTTTTGATCTATGTTTCGTTCATCCGAGGAGACAATCCTCCTCGAAAAACCCTTCTAGATCTCTCCATTTGCAAGTTGCTTATGGAACTCTGAACTTGACATCCTCGTTGTTGTTTATTCGTTCTCGGACCAATCAACGTCCTCAAATAAAGCCCAAGGCCCAATATACAAATTTGGGCCATTATCCCTACAATAGCCCCTTAAAACTTCCGTTTTTCCCTTTTATCCGAGGAGAAAAAGTGGAGTTTTGATTTTTAAGAATCAAGACCATTCATCTCCTTGGTTTACACGTGTGAGAGTATCGTTTTATGCGCCCTATAACCGCCACTGACACTTTGGAGCCCGCGATGCGTCATTAATTACTCCAAGCGACGCTTTGTCCCCCGCATCTAACGATGAGTTGTAGATCCAACGGTTGACATTTCTCCTTGAAATTTGAGCGGGATAACTCCCACTTAATTCCACCCCTTATATAAGGCACCCTGGGAAATCATTTTTCCCCATTTCACCAATTCTCAAGTTCTCCAGAGATCCTTAGCTCTCAAACCTTCAAGGTTTCCTAAATTTCTAAAGTCTCCAAGTCTTTTTCTCTGAAAAAATCAAACCTCCAAGAAGTACCAGAAGCAATTAACGTACTTATTCTCGTAAGTTTCCTTCTTGCTAGGTTGTTTTCTCCTCGGCCGGTCTCCTCGGCCTTCTGGTCTTTGTCTCTTTCCCTTGAAAATTTCTTTCACATCCTTTTAGTTTGTCCAGATGGGTAGGTTCAAACACCTTGTAGATTCCCCAGCGGGTATGGAGGGTTTTAGAGCTAAGTATCACATTCTGCTGGGAATAGCCCTACGGTATTGTACTCCTAACCAAATAGTCACAGATAGGAAGGAAGGAGAGGTTGTCATTCCTATGATCGCTTTCATAGAAGGAAGAATGACCCTTCCTATGGGTAGGGTGACCCGAGACTACCTAATCAACCATAGGTTGACTCCCCATCAATGTGCCCCCAACCTATTTAGGGTTTTGGGTAGCGTAGACGCTCTCAACAAGCAGATGGGCCTGAGACTCACGTGGCACGATGTCGTTCATTTGTATGAGTGCCACAAGCTCGCAGGCACGGGATATTATCTCAAGTCTCGGTCCGACATTGTTAGACTAATATCGTGCCTTCCTAAGTCCAACAAAGGCATGAAGGATGACTACCTGATCGCCTCCAGGGAATGACATGACGGTCTTCACTGCCCAACTCGGGAGGGAGATCCAGGTGGGGTACCTTAGGTTTAGGTCCCTCAGCATGGGATTTAGCTCCTTTAGCTTTAGCATCTTTTCTTTTTAACATTCTGTTTTACTTTAACAATGGACTTCGCTAATCTGACCATGGTTTACTCCTCGGATTTTTTTTTTTTTTTTTTTTTTTTTTTTTTTTTTTTTTTTTTTTTGCAGAAAAAACACACGTTGCTCCCAGACTAAGTCTTACCAACGTCGCGGCTCCCAATAAGGTGCTTCGATTCGAGATTTTTGTGAGTGAAGACGGGCAACTGCGAGCCGTCCACTTAATATTGGGGTTCGAGCCCTTGTCAAACGCATTCCAAGACACGGGCCAAGCGATAAGGGCAGACAATCCTAGTATCCACCAGATAGACGTCTCACGGCCTGGCTTCTTGGCTTAGGAAGACCTTCCTCCAGTCGAACTTCCTCTTCAACGTTCCCAGCGAGAAATAGCCGCTCTAAGGGAGGAAACAGCCTCCTCGCGTCTATCCCTAGAGGCCGAGATCGATCAATTTCACTTTGAAGAAGAAGGAGCACCAGAAAGGCTTGTGGAGCTTTCGGATTCCGAAACTGAACTTGACAGACTTTTCGCGGCCCATTCTCCAAGGCTCGTAGTTACCCGGGCTAATACCAGCTCTGTAGAAGAGGAAGAAATGGCCCTTAACCCTAGGAGAGGCCTTAGAGATTTGATGGGTGGGAGAAAGATGCCACCCTCCAAGGATGCCCCAAAGGTCCAACTTCCTCCCAATCCTCCCCTTCCTTTACTCGCTTCCCCCCTCGGCCTGCTTCCCAACCCAAATTTGCAAAAGAAGAAGAGGAGGGGGAAGGATATTGAGGAAAGGGAGATTGCCTACATAAGGAGTCGAAACAGCAAAAAACGAACAAAGATAGACAAAGGAGGGAGACTTCAGTGGAGAGCAAGGAGGACTCCCTGGGGGCCGAGGTGCGCCGACCACAGCGTACTTAGGCTCCTCGGCTAGAGCTGGACGGCACTCCCATTCCCTGGGATGCTTCTGTTTGGAGTTTCCAGGGAGGGCACTCGGGCTACATTGCTAAAGCCCTAGAGCAGCCTCTTCTCCTCCCTAGAGATATGAATGCTGTTACGCGCTTCAAGCTACCCGACCTCTTCTTGTCTCTGAAGAGGGACCTTGCCATGGTAAGCAGTCTAACATGTCTTTGAATTAAATACTTAGCCGCTCTTTCGTTCTTTCACTTCTTTACATGGGGTTCCTCTGTTGTTGTTATGCATGTTACCTAACAGGTTTTTGTGGCCGAGGAGTGGGTCTGGGACGCCTGCAATGAGGCTAAGGCTGAGGCCAACTTCCGTGCTAAGGTTGAGAAGTCCCTTAGGGCTTTCAAGCAAAAGCAAACGGAGCTGGCCAACAAGTTAACTGCTATAGAGAGGGCACGTCTCAGTGCCGAGGCTGGCTACAAGACTTTGTAGAACCAGACCGAGGACTAGCGCCAGAAGCTTCACTTAACTGAGATAGACCTGGCCACCCAAAAATAGCTGGTCCTAGATCTCAAGGCTGAGTTGCAAAAAGCCAAGGACGCAGCTCGGGTGGCCAGGGAAGCTTCTGAGGCCGAGAAGACAGCATCCTATGAACGTGGAGTGCTGGAGACGAAGACGAGGCTGACTGAAGAGGTGGCAGGAGTGTGCAGGGACTACTGCGCTAAGACATAGGCGGAAGCGCTCAACCGGGCAGGAGTCCTTGCAGAGTTTGAACTAAGGAGGGCCGAGAACATCTTCTTCCCGGAGGACATCCAAGAAATTCCAGCAGCGCTCCCTCCTCCTGAGCAGCTCCTCCCCACCCAAGCCCCTCCCCCTGATGCTGAAGTCTCCAAAGGGGCTGGAAAGGATAAGGAGGCTCAGCCACTGATGAAGTCCAAACACTCCGAGGATGATCTCACAATCAAGGATGTAGTCTCTCGGGCTAAAGATGTAGAGCTCAAGTCCAAGGCTGGGGACTCACAATCCGAGGCCGCTGACCCCAAGAAGGACCCTCCGCAAGCAAAGGCTTAGCCATAGGAATTTTTCTCATCTTTATGCATTATTTACATATATATATATATATATATATTGTTGTTGTGGTGTTCCACCACTGTTTGTAACAGGCTCTCCTTTTGATCAATGAAAAGACTTTGCTTTTTGTTTCATGAATCTTTCTTTTTCGTTGTAACCTTTACTCTTTTATCAGTATTGACCAAGACTGCTAACTATAGCGGAATGTCATTACTCATATCTTGAAAAAAGCTAATAGTATTGCATTGCTACCAATTCAAACAAATTGACCAAGTGTCAGCAATAAATAGAATTATCACATACTTGTACTAAGAGATGGGCTTTCTGCAGGGAAGACTAAAGCTTATGGAGATGAATAACACATCTTGTAAAGAATAAACAGGGCAGTCAATCCTTATTCTGAATGTCACTTATATAAATAAATAAGGACCTCAGCTTACTTAAAGCCACCAATAGATATCACAGTGTTAAATTTTTCCAAGTATGTGATCCAGGGGATCAGTCATGAATAGGGTTCTGTTTAACGATTATAAGGATGTCAAAGAGTGTTAATTTCCCCAAAGCATGTGGTCCGAGAATCCAGGCATGTCTAAGGTTCTGTTTAATTACTTAGAAAGATGTCATAGAGTGTTAATTTCCCCAAAGCATGTGGTCAGCTAGGCATGTCTAAAGTTCTGTTTAATCACTTAGAAAGATGTCATAGAGTGTTAATTTCCCCAAAGCATGTGGTCCAAGGAGTCAGGCATGTCTAAGGTTCTGTTTAATCACTTAGAAAGATAATAATGGGAAGTACGATGTATTTACACAATAAACGAGCATATGACAAAGGAAACTTTCATTAATAATAATACATTTTCAGGTTGTTTACATTCCAAGGACGGAGTATTACATGTTCATTTAGGTCTTCGAGGAAGTATGCTCTTATACCAGCCACCGAGGTGATGCGATATGGCCCCTCCCAGTTGGGCCCCAGCTTTCCCCCATGTTGGGTTCTTTGCAGTACCTAGAACCTTTCTCAACACCAAGTCTCCAAGCGCTAACGGTCTCAGCTTCACATTGGCATCATAACTTTGCTTGAGCTTGTGTTGGTAATATGCCAATTGGACCATTGCATTTTCTCTTCTTTCTTCAATAAAATCTAAGCTCTTTTCTAGCAATCCATTGTTGTCGCTCGGATTGAAAGAACTTGTTCTCAGCGTCGGGAAACCAGTCTCTAAAGGGATAACAACTTCGGCTCCATAAGTCATGGAGAAGGGAGTCTCCCCTATTGACCTGCGAGGTGTGGTTTGGTACGTCCACAGGACATATGACAGTTCTTCCACCCACTTTCCCTTCGCATCGTCCAATCTCTTCTTCAGTCCATTCACTATGACCTCGTTAACAGCTTTGGCTTGTCCATTCCCTTTGGGATAGGCTGGGGTAGAATATATATTCGTAATTCCCAGGTCACAACAGTATCTCCTGAAAGATTTGCTATCAAACTGAAGGCCGTTGTCCGAGATGAGGGTACGAGGGACCTCGAACTGTGTGACAATATTTTTCCATACAAATTTCTTGGCATCCACGTCCCTGATATTCGCCAAGGGCTCAGCTTCAACCCACTTAGTGAAGTAGTCCGTGCCGACTAGCAGGTATCTCTTATTTTTTGTTGTCTTAGGGAAAGGGCCTACAATGTCTAAGCCTTATTGAGCGAACGGCCAAGGGCTGGACAGAGGATTAAGGACTCTTCCCGGTTAGTGTATATTTGGTGCGAACCTTTGACACTAGTCACATTTCCTTACATATTCTTGTGCTTCCCTTTGCATGTTTGGCCACCAATAGCCTTGAGTGATGGCTTTGTGCGACAAAGATCTGCCTCTAGTGTGGCTTCCATAAATCCCCTCATGTAATTCCTCAAGGAGTAATTTTGTTGCCTCGGGATGTATGCATAGCAGGTATGGCCTAGAAAATGAGTGTTTGTACAATTTTTAGTCCTCGGATAGCCAGAACCGAGGGGCCTTTCTTCGCACCTTTTCCACTTCTGATTTCTCCTCGGGTAATATGTTCTCCTTAAGGAATAGAACTATAGGGTCCATCTAGCTCGGCCCTACCTTAACTTGATGGATCTGGACCATATCTCCTCTCATAACAGCAGGCTTGCATAAGTCCTCAACAAGTATGACCCGAGGCAAACTTTGTGCTAAGGAGGTCGCCAGTGTGGCAAGAGAGTCCGCATGCGTGTTTCCATTCCTAGAGATATACAGCAAACTGAAAGACTGAAACCCTGGTTGCAGGCACTTAACTTGATTCAAATATTCTTGCATCCTCACGTCCCTGGCCTCTAACTCGCCATTCACCTGGCCGATGACCAATCTCGAATCTGAGAATATCTGTACTGCCTTTTCGCCCATTTTTTGAACCATGGCCATTCCTATCAGCAGAGCTTCATACTTGGCCTCGTTGTTGGTGGCTGAGAAGCCCAATCTCAAGGATTTCTCAATAGTGATCTTCTTAGGAGATATTATGACTAGCCCCACTCCGGAGCCCCTTTGATTTGCTGCGCCATCAATGTATATCTTCCAAAACAAAGGCTCCTGCAGGGAGACCATGCCAACCGATTTTCCATCCATGTCCTGGCTCTCTATTTCTTCTTTTAATGGGGATTCAGCGAACTCGGCCACTAAATCCGCAAGTACCTCTCCCTTGACAGAGGTGCGAGGCATATACTTGATGTCAAAAGCCCCTAGCATTATCCCCCATTTGGCTATCCTCCCTGTGAAATCAGCACTCCGAAGTAATGCTCGAAGTGGAAGTTCGGTGAGGACAACTACTGTGTGTGATTGGAAGTAGTGGGGTAAGTTGCGTGTAGCATGCACCACCGTCAAGATAGCCTTCTCTAATGGCAGGTAGCGGACCTCGGCCTCATGTAGTGACTTGCTCACATAGTAAATTGGTCTCTGCACCCACCATCAACCCGTATCAGCACCAAGCTCACCGCGTGGGGGGCCACAGCGATATAGGCAAACAAGAGTTCATCCACCTCGGGCCTTAACATAATGGGTGGCTGAGAAAGGTATTCCTTCAATTGTTGGAAGGCCAAGACGCATTCCTCGGTCCATTCAAATCCCTTCCACTTGTTCAACAACTCGAAGAAGGGTCTACACCTGTCTGCCAATCGAGAGATGAATCGGTTTAAAGCAACAGTCATTCCCATCAGCTTCTGGACCTCTTTGGGATTCCGAGGTGGTTGTAAATTGTTAATTGCCCTAATTTGATCAAGATTGACTTCAATTCCACGGTGAGTGACCATATACCCCAAGAACTTTCCTAATCCGACACCAAAAGAGCATTTCGAAGCATTGAGTCGCAACTTGTGCCTTCTCAAGATCTCGAAGATATTCCCGAGGTCATGAATGTGTCCGGACTCCGCTTTACTCTTAACCACCATGTCGTCTATATAGATCTCAATGCTTTTTCCCAGTTGAGGCTCGAACATCCTGGTCATCATTCTCTGATAAGTGGCCCCCGCATTCTTCAAACCGAAAGGCATCACTTTGTAGTGGTAGTTCCCAGTGGGGGTGACGAAGGCTGTCTTCTCCTGATCATCCAAAGCTAAAGGTATCTGATGGTACCCTTGGAAGGCATCCAGGAAGCTCATCCGAGGATGACCAACTGTCACGTCGATTAACTAATCGATCTGAGGCATAGGGAAAAGGTCTTTTGGGTAGGCCTTATTCAAGTCGGTGAAGTCCACGCATACTCGCCACTTTCCGTTTTTCTTCTTCACCACCACAGTATTGGCCAACCATTCAGGGTAAAACACCTCCTTAATAGCCCCAGCCTGCTTAAGTTTCGCCACTTCGTCTCTGACAGCATCAGAATGATCTTTAGAAGAGCGCCGAGGTGGTGCTTTTTGGGGATAATTGATGGATTGATGTTCAAATGATAACATATGAAGCTTGGATCCACCCCAGGTGCTTCGTAAGCACTCCACGCAAACACGTCTATGTTCCTCCTAAGGAACCCTACCAGCTCTTCCTTCTCCTAAGGGGGCAGCCGGGCTCCGACCTGAAAGAACTTCTCTGGGTCGTCACCGACAACAACCTTCTCTAAATCCTCGCACTTTGTCTCCTCAGATGTTCCATCCGAGGGTAATGTCGAGCCTTTTGATTGCTATAAGCTCCTGCCTGCAGAGTCTGAGGGCTCCTCTTCTGGCTGATGCCTTATCGTGGCGATCAAGCACTGCCTCGCCACTGACTGGCTCCGCACTATTTTCTCAATCCGGTTTCTAGACGGATACTTCACCTTTTCATGCAAAGTGGAGGAAACGACTCCCAAGGCATGAAGCCAGGGTCTTGCCACGATGGCCGTGTAGGGAGAATACGCATCCACTACAATGAAATTCACCTCCACCACTTCTAATCCCACCTGCACGGGTAGTCTAATCTGACCCTTTGGAATGACAACCTTCCCATCGAAGCTCACCAAGGGTGAATCATAGGCTGTCAAATCACGGGCCTTAGGTTCAACCCCTTGTATAAGTCAGGGTACATGATCTCCGCTCCGCTACCTTGATCCACCATCACCCTCTTCACGTCATACCCTCATATCCTAAGGGTGATCACTAATGCATCGTCATGTGGCTGTATGGTTCCCGCCATTGCTCTCAACTCAACTGAGATGTGAGTTCAGTTCAGAGCAATGTTGTGACTTGTGACCCTGTTTTGTTGTTTTGTCTGTTGACTCGTGTCGTGTGTAAGAGGAAGAAAGGGAAGCTGCAAGAACCAAATTTCACAATTGCCTCACCAATTTTTATTTTTAACTATTAATTTAAAGGTTTTTTTTCTTCTCAAAAAATATTTTAAGGTTTCTTTTTTTTCTTTTCTTTTCTTTTTTAAGTCCACCACTTTGCAAAGATGGGTGACACTAAGAAAAATTAACTCTCTTTTTTGAGGAACTAATAAAAATTAACTTGATAGGTTTAAGGAAGGACAGTGGATTTCAACCCTGAATGATTATGCTAGAAACATCAAAAATATATATATATATATATCAATAAACTAAGTTACAAATCTAAGTGCTTTCGTTAAAAACTAGTAGGTGCACAAAATAATGACACTTGTCTTTTTGTTAATGTATATAAAGACACATGTCATCTTTTAGAATGGTGTAAACTTACATTGCCACATGACAAACAATG
>JARYZH020003102.1:0-12246 GCA_030021035.2 Notholithocarpus densiflorus
GGCCTTGGTGCAATATTGTGATTTTTTAGACCTCAACATTTAGCCCCCCGAGCTCGTGGGTTGCCTGCAGCCCACGCGTGAGTAGACTAGACTCTTGATTTCTATAGGAGTTCCTTCCCTGCTATTTTAATTGGCTTCAGGGTCCATCTTTTCCTTCCCTTAGGATCCCGCTTTACCCTGCTATTCTCAGGTATCTTGGTTTTTTACATGTTGTACTTCTTTTGCAACTTCCCTTCTTTGCATGAAACGTGGCAATTGAATGTTTGAGTAAAACTTCCCATCCACCTTTTTCGTTCCCCGTAACTCCCATTAATAACTGCCAATAACTTTCTTTTATAAAAATTAAATATTGGCAACTGGCGCATCTTTCTATACATCGTCTTCTCCAACTATCTCTGCACCATTATTGTCGTTACTTCAAACTTTCTTTTCACTTCTAGAGATTTTATTTTCAACCTTATCTTCTTCCTTCTAGCTTTTGTTTCTTCTGTTCCTTCTCCTTTGTCCTTTACTCCCTCAACTCTCCTGTTTCCTATTGCATTGTCGTTCAATGGCCTCTTCCTCATGAAAAAGGAGGGAGCATACTCCCAGTCCTTCTAAAGGTGAAAGCTCTTCTGGATTTGTATAGGGTGAGGCGTAGGAGGTTGTGGAACGCCCAGCCTTCCCTTTACGGGATCCCTGGTACACCCCTAGCTTATTCTTCCCTCAGGTATCCCATGGCGAAGCCCCTCCTTCCCCTCATTCCTTGGTGTTCTCTAGCCAGTCTGGGTTTTCCAGTTCCGCCCAAGTTCCAGATCTGAGGGAGATTTTAGATCTGCAGATTAGGCGAGGATCTCGTGAGGCGGTTCCCATTTTCTTCGACTTCGTTCCTGGTAAAATTACTGGTTGGCCCATTTGGGTGGACAAGGAGCTTTCTGATGGCGAATTCGTCAGTTGCTTGGAGTGTGTTGGTATCTTGAAATCAGTAGCAATTTTCAGGAACCTTGAAGGTTTTAGGGACACCAAGGGCCTTAGACACCTGGTGCGCCGCTGGTACCCTTCTCTCCACACGTTCTTCTTCTCCGTTGGTGAGCTCACTATCACTTTGGAGGATGTGGTCAATATTTTTCTCCTCCCAGTGTTCGATGATGAGAATCCCTTTGACATCAACCTTTCTAGCAAGATCTTGAGGTCGAAGACAAGCTTTTCAGTCACTTCGGCGGGCGTAGTGCTTCTTCTGGTGGGAAACTGGCCAGAATGGGCAAGTGGGTCATGAACCTTTCTCGAGAGAAGGACAAGGCAGTTAGGCAAGCAGGGTTCTTGACACTTTGGCTTAGTAAGTTCTTATTCAGTGAGTTCCCTAGGTACGGGGTTAAGTCTGTTTTCTTCCCTCTGGTAATTAGATTGGCCTGGGGTGCTTAGTATCCTTTAGCCCTCATGTTCTTAGGCCATGTTTACTCCTAATTAGACTTGCTTCATGGAGATGAAATTGAAGGCAATTCTTGCTATGCTATTACTTCGTCCCTTCACTGTGCCATTCTCCAAGTGTTCATGTGGGACCATTCCTCTGTTACTTTGGCGAAGTGCAAGAGTTTGAAGTTTGTGAAGGATAAGTTCCAAGGATCCCCAGATGTGATTTAGGGTCTGTGTGGCAGTTCTACTGATAGCCATCCCATCATCTTTTGCTGGTCTAACTTGAAAGGTGGCAGCCTCAATTTGGTGGAGTTGTTCGATCAAGCAAGGCATTTGAGTTGTCGTTCTCCCCGGGAGTTCAGCCCTGGGTTCGCCTGTGATTCTGTGTTGGCATCTTTTCTTAATTCCCCAAGGAATACCTTTGATCTGCATCGTGGGGACAAAGGCAGTTTGGCGTACTTGGCTTGTATCAGTCCCTCATGCCTCCTAGTGCCTTCATCAAGTGGTCCCAGGTACACCCACTACTCAGCACACTGGGTACTCAGGCAATTTGGTTTTGATCAAGACATCCCATCAGTGTTTAAAGAAGTAGTACCTTCTCTCCCTTCCTTGGATCCGTTCCTAAGGCTTCAGGCCTATTCTTATTGGTCGCGGAAGAGCCCCCAGTTTGTGGTGCCAAACTCTCAGAGAGGAGTCTTTGCTTCCAGTGGCTTTACTGGTTACTGGAGAAGAGTTCAGAAGTCCTTTTCAGATTTCATTGGTTTTGGTAAGATTGGGAGGGTTCCTGATCCTAGTCTTTTCTCTGCTCTTACCTTCAACAGACGTTTGGCCCTCCCTACTGTTGGCATTGTGTCTGCTACCATAAGTAGCAAAACAAGATTTACAAAGTGGCATGCCTCTAGGGGTGGTTGGGTATGTTACGCGAATGATTTTCTTGATGCTTGGTCAGGGTGTGACCTTATTGTAGGCACTTCTTCTAGTGTGCCAATCAAGAGAGGGGTGGTAGAGGCAATTGGTGCTGCCACATCTGTGGGCAAGGGTAAAGAGAAAAAGATAAAACAGGAAGCTATCAAGAGGGCTGAGCTTGAAGAAAGTGCTGCGGGTATTGAGGCTGGCTCTGAGACTAAGAAGAGGAAAACTACTAGGTTTCGTAAGCAGCTAGTCATTTCTGAGGAGCCCAAGAGAGTGGACCCATCTACAGTTGGAAAGGAAGTTGGCCATCCCTTAATCCCAAAGATCAGAGTGAAGACTAAGGTAGAGTCTTTTGTCTTTTAGGTTCTTGTGAGTTCCTTAGTCCAAGGTTCCTCGGGGTCATTTGACTTCACACCCCAATCTCCCTTGGGACCCTCTAGGCGTACCCGTAGTAAACAAAAGACTATTGAAGGATCTGTAGAGAAAGAGAGAAGGGCAAGGCTTCTATTCTTCTTCATTTTATTTTATTATTTATTTTTATTTTTTGCATCTGCCAGTCTTGGTTTGTTGTTCTTGTTGTGTTTCCCCTTTTCCCCTTCTCCTTTTTTTTTTTTTTTTTTTTTTTTTTTTAACTGATGAATGGTAGCTCCCTCTTTTGCAGTCCAAGCACAAGTTAGACCCCAAAGGAGCTAAAAGTCACTCTTTCGGTGATGATGTGGTATGGCCTTTTTCCACTTGTGCCTTTTACTGTTTGCTTTGGTATTGTGTATATACATATTTTGATGTCTTGTCACTTCTTCTTACTTTTTTTTTTCTTGGCAGGTCGAGGTGCCCACTCTTGTGACCAGTGGTGTTATGGCGAAAGAAGTGGTGACAGCTCCATCTGCTGCTGTCTCAAGCGTGGAGAAGGAGTCCCCTAGTGGTGGCGTGGCTGAGGAAGTCAGGCAGGCAATGCCCAGCCCATTCCTCTTTCTGTTTCCTCGGCCGTTCAGGATCTTAAAGCTCTCCAGCCTCCTACTCCTTAGGATCCTAAGCTTGTGCAACTCCTAGTCCTACTAAAATTGTGACACCTAAGCCCACAACTAAGTTTGCATTGGGCAGGGAGTCTCTGGGAGGTGCGTCTTCATCTACACGAGCAGGTAAGCCTCATCCATCCTTTATTAGCATTTGTTCCTATTTCCCTTATCCTTTCTCCCTAAAGGTTCTTTTCCTTTTTCCCTTTGCTTCTTTTAGGTCAAGCCAGTGCCCAAGCCACCCCTGAAGTAGCCCTTTCCTTAGAGTTAGAGGCTTCGGAAGGTGTGTATTGCTTAGTTATCCTTATCCCCTTTTTTAGTTCAAATCTTTCCTTTTTCTCTTTCCATACTCTTCCCTTGCCTTTCCTTTTTATGGTGAAGCCCCGACGTCCTTCCCTTCCTTTAGCAATTTTGCCAAGGTTTCTTCACCTTTTCTCCAACGCGCTTTATGCTATTTTACAGAGTCTTCTGAGAAGTCAGAGGGGCAAGAGAAGGAGCCTCCCATAATAGCTGACGTGGCTGCCCCATATCAATAGAAGGCTCTACCACAGGGAGCTGATATTGGTTCTTTAGCTTTCTTTTTCCCTTCCATCTTTATTCCTTCCTCTTTTCTCTCCTCCCCCTTTTTGACCTTGTCTACTTTTGCAAGTGCTAACACAGGTGCTAAGGATCTTAAGCTCGTAGTTACTGAAATAGTTATGGAACCTGCTCCCAATGTCCCGGTTGTTAAGGCTCAGGCAGGGATTCCCCAGACTATCCAGAGGGTTGAAAGTTCTCCAGTTCCTGGGAGTGGAGATACATCAATGGAGGAGGCTCCAGAGATGATGGTCTCAAATCTCGGCTCAGGACTCCTTGCTTTCTTGGCCTGCTTTGATTTTTTGGAGTTCAACAGCCTCCCTGCAAGCCATTTCCATTGTTTTGGACCTCCTTTTGGAAACTTTCTGTGATTCTTCATGCTAGTTGAGGGTCTACCACTGTTCGAGGGACTATTCAAAGCCCATGGGAACTTCACTAGTGGGTTCAGGGGAGGCGTATTCTTAGGTAACATCCTGATGGAACTCTTGTGCGCTGTGTTGATTTCTCTAAGGGACTCCTCTCTTGATTCCCTATCCGAGGAGAGACTTTTGGAGTGGAGAGGAGTGGTGCAGGATCTTGTGAAAGCCAAGTTTAACCTGTCCTTTTTGTTGGAGTACCTGCAGTATTTGGCCCACATGCTGTTCCAGAGGAAGATTTCTAGGGACCCTGACACCGAGATTGCTGCTGCTAAGGAGGCCTTGGCTCGTGCTCATAAGGCACCGCAAGATCTGAAAGTTAAGAAGCAGCTAGTTCTTTCTTCATCAACTGTTCCTGCAATCCCTTCGGGAGGCTCTTTGCTGACTGGCCTTATGCCTTAGCTCCTTTCTCTTTTTTTTTTTTTTTTTTTTTTTAGCAGTTCAAATGTATAAGTTTATTTTTAGACAATTGAGGTTGTATAAGTTTATCTTTATGTCTCCTTTTTGAAAAACTACTTCTGACTTCTCTTTCCTTTTTTTTTTTTTTTTTTGCAATATGTGGATCTGTCTTTTTTTGAAAACTTCTTTTGACAATATGTGGGTTCACTCACAATGTGTATGCTGCTCCTTTCTTTTTTGTTGCTTCTCTTCTTTTCTTTTTTAAACTGAGTCCTAGGCCATGGTCCCTACAAATTTTGTAGTAGGTCCTAGACCAGGTACCTTAGTGGTTGTGTTCTTGCGCAGGTACTGAGCTGGGTACATTGGGCGTTTTTTTCTTCAAGTCCCAGGTCATGAACTAAGCAATCCCCTCTCTTTTCTTTTGGGACAAGTACTGGGCTGGGTATCCCAGGCACTCATTTCTGCCCGGGGTCCCAGACCATGTACTTGAACTAAATGCGGTGTGGGTCCTGGGTCATGTGCTAAGATTTTACCTTCCTTCTCTTCTTTTTTGTGCTGGCCCAAGTACCCCACCCAGACTTGCCTGCATTTGGGCTATGCAATACCATGCAATTGTATATCTTTGCTGTAGCTAGATTTAAAAAAAAAGAAAAAAAGAAAAAAAAAAAGATTCCATTGAAATAAAATATGGTTGCCAAACTAAGGAACATAGGAGGATTGACAAAGATAGTAAGGATCATTGGATGTCCTTATATCATGGGTTCCCTTAAAAAAAACTAAGTAAAGTTCATGACAAAAGAGAAAAATACAAAGAGAGATGGGACACTTAGCAGATTAGAGAGTGGCAAAAAAGGGTTCTTAATGTACTGAAGCCTCCCCTTTCTTTTTATGCATAGTACTGTTTCAGCCATTTCCCGTTTATAGGGTCCATCAAGGCAGTCCCATCTTCCTTTGTGAGGTAGTAATATTCGCTGTCGTGGGATTCCTTGATGATGTAGGGCCCCTCCCATTTTGGAGTAAATTTGGAGGGTCTTGGGACATTCTTCCTTACATGCTTTACTGCTCTTAATACCAGCTGTCCTTTCGTGAAGGCTCTTGGGTGTACTGTCTGTGCATACGCTTTAGCCATCCTCTATTGGTACCTTTGGCTTCTCCTTCTGGCCACTTCTCGTTCTTCTTCTAACCCCTCCAGGTCTGCCAACCTCCTTTCAATATTCGTGCCATCTATTCCTTCTTGGATTTCTTCGAGCACTACTCTTGGCATAGGAATGGCTAGCTCCACGGGGCTGATGGCTTCTGTCCCATAAACTAGGAAAAATGGTGAAAATCTCGTGGCTGTCTTCAAGGAGCTCCTACATGCCTAGAGCACATCTGTCAGGAGGTCACTCTATTTTCCTCCGTACTCATGTTTCATTTTTTGAGGATCTTCAATATCACCTTATTAGTAGCCTCGGCCTGACCATTTCCTTGTGGATAATATGGTGTGGACCTTCCATGCTTGATGTAATATGCCTCGATTAGGTTCTTCATGTCTTTGTTTATGAATGGGGTTCCATTGTCACTGATCAGGCTCCTGGGGATCCCGAACCTTGTAATGATGCATTCTTAAATGAAGTTTGCCACAGCTGCTTCAATGGACTTTTTCAAAGGGATAGCCTCTACCCATTTGGTAAAATACTTGGTGGCTGCTAGGATCCATATATAGCCATTGGAAGGAGGGTTTATGGGTCCTATATGATCAAGCCCCCAAGTGTGGAAAGGCCATGGTGTGGTCATATCTTGTAGCACATTTAGATGAGTATGGATTGCATCTCCAAGTACTTGGCATGCATGACACGTTTTAACTAGCTCCTCGGAGTCCTTTTTCATTGTAGGCCAGTAGTATTCCCACTGCAACAGCTGCCTGTAGAGCCTTCTTTTCCTTGGGTGACTTCCACAGTCACCGGAGTGGACTTCCCTAACTACTTCTCTAGCTTCCCTAGGCCCCAGGCACTTTAGGGGATCCCCGCTGTACCCCTTTTTGAATAAGATTCCGTTCTACAAGAAGTATCTGACGGCAAGTTTCTTGAGCTGGTGGGCCAATGTCCTGTCAGTTGGTAGGATCCCTTAAGCCAAGTATTCCATGAATGGAGTCCTCCAATCTTCCGTCACAAACACAGCATAACTTTCTTCTTTGTCCACTGAAAGTCGACACCTTTGACATTCCTCCTGTACAGTTGTAGCCTCTTTGTTCATATTTGGCCAATAGTACCCCATGCGCTGCATCCTTCTGTATAGGTTGATTTTTCCTGCAATCCCACAGATCTAGCTGTGTAACTCTTCTAATCTCAGCTTCCCTTCTTTCTCATTGATACATCTAGACAGGATCCCTCCGGGCAGCCTCCTATACAGCTTTCCTTCTATCAAAGTGTAATCTTTTAGTTCTTTGATGCTTCCTTCATGCCCCAATTTTTCCATTTTTCCTCTTACCTCATTTCTCCAATCTTTTTGTTCTGGATCCTCAGGGAACATCCTTTTGAGGATTCCTATGATGGGATGTTCCTGCTTACTTACTCTTATCAAAGTACCCTTTCCTTTGAACGGTATCTGAGATCCCAGGGTGGCTAGTGCATCAGCGAACCTGTTTTCACTCCTTTGGGCGTACTCCACACTGAAGGTCTAGAATTTATGCTCTACCCTTTGTGCCCAAGTTCTGTAAGCTGCCAAACTTTGCTCTCTTAGTGCGAAGTCACATTTTACTTAGGAGACCACGAGGTTGGAATCTCTTAAAACCCTCATATGTTTTACTCCTATGCTGAGCGCTATGGCCAGCCCAGTCAGGTATGCCTCGTATTCAATAACGTTATTTGAACAGGAGAACCCAAGCTTCAAAGATAATGGCATGGTATCCCCATCTTCGCAACTTAGCACAATTTCCAGGCCATTTGAAGTTGTTGTTGCTGACCCATTAAACCTCATTGCCCACTTCTTTCTTGGGAGTTCTGCCATTGGCACCTCCCTGGGGATCTCCTCGCTTAGTGAACATTCTTCTTCCCCCAGGAACTGGGCTAGCAGATTTGCTATGGCTTGGGTTTTGATAGCCTTGGGGGTCCTAAGGCCGATGTCATACTGAGAGAGCAAGACCAGCCACTGTGCTATTCTTCCTGTTAGGAGAGGCTGATGGAGGAGTGCTTTTATGGGATATGACTTGGTTACTAAGAGGATCTGGTGGGCTGAGAAGTATCGTTTTAGCCTTTGAGACGCGTAGATAACCGCTAGACACGCTTTTTCAATCCTGGGATACCTAGTCTCTATATCTATAAGTGTTCTGCTCACATAATAAATGGGTTGCTCATTCCCATCACCATCTTCTTGCGCTAGCAGGGCTCCTATAGCTTGGGAGTTTGATGCTAAATATAGCAACAGGGGTTGCCCACATACTGGTGCTTGTAGGGTAGGAAGATGATTCATGATCTGCTGGATCCTTTGAAAGGCTTCATATTGTTCAGTTCTCCAAGTGAACTCAGCCTCCTCTTTTCAACAGTTTGGATAAATTGCTTGTGACCGAAGCTAATCCTGGCATGAACCTCTTGATGTAGGAGACCCTCCCCAAGAAACTTTTGAGCTCTTTAACTGTTGTAGGCCTTTTCATTGTTGGATGGCTGTGGCCTTGGCTGGATCCACATTTATGCCTCTGTGATGTACTAGGAACCTAAGAAATTTTCTACCAGATACTCCAAAGGCACACTTTACGGGGTTCATGCGTAGTTTGTACTTCCTACACCTTTCAAAAACTTGTTCAAGTATTTGGAAGTGTCCTGCCCTGGTCTTTGACTTTACCATAATATCATCCACATAATCTTCCATTTCCTTATGCATCATATCATGGAAGATAGCTGTCATGGTTCGCTGGTATGTGGCCCCTACATTTTTAAGGCCAAAAGGCATCACAATGTAATAAAAATTTCCGATTGGGGTCCTGAATGTTGTCTTCTCTGCATCTCTGGCAGCCATGCAGATTTGGTTATACCCATTATATCCATCCATAAATGAAAGCATGGAGTTTCCCACAGCTAAATCTACAAGGAGGTTAACGTTAGGCATGGGGTACTCATCTTTTGGACATGCTTTGTTTAGATTGCGAAAATCCACAGAACACGAATTTGGCCATTCTTTTTCTTCACGGGTACTATGTTGGAGAGCCATTTGGGATGCTAGATGGGCTTGATAAAACTAGCTGCCAGCAGCTTCTTGACTTCCTGAGTTATTTGAGCCTCTATATCAGTGTGAAAGACCCTGGCTGGTTGGACTACTGGCTTGACTCCCGAGTCTACATTGAGAGAATAGACCACCAGTCCTAGATCCAGACCAGGCATCTCATCGTATGTCCATGCGAGCACATCCACATATTTCTTGAGTAATGCCATTAACTGCTCCTTTTCTTGTGTTGTCAACTGACTGCTAATGAAAACAGGCTTCTGGGATCCCAACTCAACCCCCAAGTTTACCTCTTCCAATTCCTCCTCGGGTTGGATTTGTGCTTCCTTGACTGGGTCCTCTAGGATTTCTTCTTGAGCCATCATACAATCTGGTGGTCCGGGACCTTTCTGCATGATGCATTCAGACCCCGCGCACCTTTATAAACGATAAATTAGCCTTCCTTCGGGCTCCCATACTACCACGCATTCTCGGGATCCTTCTTCTTCTTCCAAGACAAGTGCTCCTAGGGTCCCCAGCGTGGGGCTCTCATCATCTGGTTCTAACTCATCATAAAACATTGTTTTCATAAAGTTTACTTCTCCTTGGCTGAAAGGGTTTGGGTTGGCAGGGATCCTTACGGGCCTCCCATTCAATCTCCTTTTAACACATTGATGGTACGTGGAGGGAATAAGGCGATGCTTATGGGCGTCCCAACAGAACATGGTAAGAAACCTCTGAGTTAATCACATGAAATCTGGTCAGGGCTACCATTGGGCCTACCCTTAAGGCCAACTACACATATCTTTCAGTTGATTCTGTTGATCCTCCAAATCCTGTTATTTCCATGGGAGTCCCCAGGATCCTTCTGCCAGTCCGACCCATGTCTTCTAGGGTACACAGGGCTATGAGGTTAAGTGATGCCCCTGTGTCTACCAATGCTCTTATGATTTGGACATCGTTTATGGTGGCCATTAAATAAAAGAGTTTGCGATGGTCTGGATGTTCAACTTCCATGTCCTCATCAATGAAGGTTATTGCATTGGTTGTCTCCAAGTAATCTTGGCTAGCATGGGATTCTGCTGTGAAACATTCTACTCCTAAATCTGCTGCTATACTCATAAGGGATTCTGTGGCCGTCCTTCTCGCTTCTGGCCTAAATCCCAATTGATTGAATAGTGTTCTGAATTTAGGGCTTTTCTGAAGGGTCCTGACAGTGTTTGGATGGAATGATCCTTCAGACTCTTCTGCTTCTGCCGAGTTTCCATGGATCACCACAGCCACCACTCCCTTCCCCTTGTGATTGGGTAAAGGGTTCCTTTGCACCTCGAGTTCCTTCTGAGTGAGCTCCAGGGTCCCCTCACTAAGCTTCTTGTGAAAAAGCTTGTGGAGGGTCCAACAATCCTTAGTAGAGTGCTTGACATAGTTATGAATTCAACAAAACAACGGATTCTTTCTTTCTTCCTCAGTAGGTGGTCTAGATACAGTGAATGGCCTAATGATTCCGTCTCCAATCCACTTATCCAAAACATGGTTCAATTCTTCTACAGTACATAGGATCACAAGTGGTTCCTCGGTCATTTTTCCTTTAGGTCTCTTCCTTTTTTCTCCTACTGACGCTGTCATGGCCTGGGGTATTGTTACTCTCTTTGTCCTCGTGGTTAATGCGGTCCTCCTAGTTCTTTGTAGCAGGTCAGCAAATTGGGTTATGCATAGATTTTCGAGATTAAGCCTGTAATCAAAGAGCATGTTGGATATGCAGGTCTCCACGAGCTCTTTTTCTTCATGGTCTTCATAGCAGTCCAGAGAAATGTCTTCAAACCTTTTGATGAACTGGATAGGATCCTTTCCAGGCCTTTGCCTTACCATCTGAAGGCTTTGGAAGGTAACCTTATCTTCACCTGGATAGTACTTTGCACAAAACCTCTCCATCATCTTATCCCAAGTCTTGCTGGACCCAGGCCTCAAGGTGGTGTACCATGTATATGCTCTGTCCACTAGGGACTTTGCAAACTCTCTTAGACACAACTCCTTGTCTCCTGCATAAGGGCCTATGGTGTGAATGAACCTACTCACGTGTTCCATAGCACTTCCATTTCTTCCATCAAAAGGATGGAACTTTGGGGGTTCATATCCCTTGGGATAAGGCTTGCTAAGGAGTTCTGGTGGGAATGAGGGATCCTGAGAAAATTTCCTGGGGATCCCCAAAAGCTTTTCCCTTTCTTGTTCCAAAAGGGCATTGACATTTGCTAGCATGAGATACTGGGGGTTAGCTCCCCCTCCTACTACTGACCCTCCCTCTGGTTAGGCTCTATCTTGGTTGACCACAGAGGGGCGTTATCCCTGATTTCTTGGGTCCTTCCCTCTTTGAGGAGGCGGATCTCTTATTGCAAATCTTTCAGCATTTCTATCATTTGAGCCACAGGGTCTAGCTCTTGCCCCGCGTGCCTCTGTCCTGAGACGACCTCCTGCTCCACTAGAGGTACTTTGTTCCTTTGTCTGAAAGCTACTTCATTTTCTCCTACGAGCTTAGATGCCACAAGTGGCACATTGGTACTTTTACTATTCCTTGGTCTTGGAGCCATGCTCTGCGAAGGAACTGCTTCTTCCCTCTCCTTTACCCAGTCCCCAATGGAGTCGCCAAAATGTGTGGGTCCTTTTTTGGACAAAACCTAGGCCCAAGTAGAAACAAGGATCCAAGGCCCTTTACTTGTTGTTTTAAGGGACTGGGCTTGGTTCACCGCAGCTAATTGGACTGATTTCGAACCAGATGGTGCACAGAGCATGAATCCTACAACACATACATGCTAACAAATAAGAAATATATGCATTGAACAGTAAGAAACAGTAAAGGAACGAAGTGGTAAAGAATGACACAAAATAAAGTGTTAAGGATCCTTAAAACAATGCAAAATATTCCATTACTTTCTTAATTGTATAATACACTATGCTCACTAGGACGTGTTACAAGGTCCAACTAAGTTCAAAAATCACAGACTTAGATGGCTCTTCAGGCCTCTAAGACTTGCAAAGTTTGAATCCCTTTGAATCCAAGTGTGTTCTCTAGTGGCTGTTTGAGGATACTGGGCGGTATTTCCCTCTCTTTTCTCTATTTTTTTGAATTCTGACAGAGTTTTCTCAATGATTTTACTCTAATTCACTGTTGCTGAATGCCCTTTCACTGTTGTTTACTGCCCCTTTTATAGTGCCATCCTAGGGTTTCTAGGGTACCACTGATTCCCTCCATTTGCTCCCTTAGGTACCAAAGCCACTGTTGTGCCAACATCATTGGTGGTTGATTCTTTCCTCATTTCTCATTATTTTCTTCTTTTGGGATCTCTTTTTCAAAAGCCTCTTGCTGA
>JARYZH020003103.1:1681-12244 GCA_030021035.2 Notholithocarpus densiflorus
AAATTAATTTTTCTTTCAATCTTGCCCTCAGAACTAAAATTTTGGCTTCGCCATTGTGCATATTATGAAGTTTATTGGTGGATCAAGCTAAAGATTTATAGTATGATTATATATCTTATGCATTGTTTCTACTTTCAACACTCTTTAATAAGATAATAACTTTTTATGCCTTGTATAATAAGCTAGTGTTTTTTTTTTTTAAATAAAAAATAAAAAATAAAAAACTGTCGTTATAAACACGTGGAGATCATATCACTTCCACGTTACAAAAAACATAATCTAAAATTGGCATCTTACACATTTTTTTTTTTATATAGTCATTAATACACATTCACTTATATATATATTGCATATGCTTCATTACCTTATTAAAAAGATATCACATTTGATGCATGAATGAGGCACAGCAAAGACTGTGATAATTCATTGTGTCAATGAGGTCTACACAATCATCCCTAAAAATCCAACGGTTATGACTATGAGTGAATCAATATTTCATAATGCAAATAAGATAAGCTGTCTCTCATCCAAAAAAGAGAATCACATGGATTCCCCAACCAACTCACCCTAATAAATTCTCTATATTGCATTACAGCAACACTATCCTCTGCTGAGATTTCATAATATCCTATATTGATAAGCATACAATTGTTGTGAGAGCACCCCCATTAATGACAAAATCCCTTCTCAACCCTCATATTTACAGCTCAAACTTATTGAAAAAAGCCCAATTGTTAGCCCAAATTCAACATGAATTGCAATGTGTGCACCCAACACAAACCATTAAGTGCTCATTAATATCTCCAACCAGGATATACAAGAGCAAAATCTTCTTGTATTAATCTACAATCTCTTGCAGCTTTATATATAGCATAGTCTGCTTGGGGCAAGAAAGTATACACAAAAAAGAAAAAGGTTTCAACTTCCATATTGTTTCTTGTTATTGTTCGCCTTTTCTATCAGTCATGACTAGAAAGAAGGTCAAGCTTGCATACATCACTAATGACTCTGCTAGAAAAGCTACCTTCAAGAAAAGGAAGAAGGGGCTGTTGAAGAAAGTAAGTGAGCTGAGCACTCTATGTGGCATTAAGTCCTGCGCCATTATTTATAGCCCATATGATTCTCAACCTGAAGTTTGGGCTTCTGAGCATGGCATTCAACATGTTCTTGGACTGTTCAAGAACATGCCTGAAATGGAACAGACCAAAAAAATGGTCAACCAGGAGAGTTTCCTGAGGCAAAGGATTGCCAAAGCTAATGAGCAGTTGAAAAAACAACAGAAAGACAACCGGGAGAAGGAGATGACAGAGGTCATGTTCCAAAGCCTGACTGGAAAAAGCCTGCACAACTTAATCATGATGGACTTGAATGATCTTGGGTGGTTGATTGATCAGAATTTGAAGAATATATATAGAAGGATTGGTCAACTCAACAAAGTGGCTCAAAAAGGTGAACCAGCTGCTGCAAAAACAGAAGGAATGGTGGTGGGGAGTACTAGTACTAGTACTACTCCTGCAGAGATGAATAATGCGCAGCAGCCTCATGATCATCATCAGAGGACACCAGGTTTTGAGATGAACATGGACACCATGCAGAGGCAGCAATGGTTCATGGATATGATGAATCTCCCACAAGAGAACAACATGGGGTTTGGTGGAGATGAGATGATGCTGCCATTTGGAGACAACGGTTACAATGCTCTTTGGTCTAATGCCTTCTTCCCTTGATTATTTTTTTTTTCTTAAAGAATCATAATTTAGCAATTTCCATTATGCCTATGCGGAGAAGATCTTTCTTCTTCTCTGAAATGGTGAGGCCAAAATTTACAGGCTAACATGTTTGATGTTTTCATACCCGATGACACAGGTTTCTTTTGTGCGTTAATTATAAGTTCAATGTACTTAAAATAATGTTCAACTATTGTTTATCATAATTATGATATTCACAGTCTTATGTTGGTTCTTAAATATGTCAATATATTTCTATTCAATCATATAATTTGAATGACCATCTAAGGTATTCAGTGTTCTTTCTTAGTTGTTTAAAACTAAATTAAACAAAATCAAAACTAGAAAAGAGATGCACTTTGAAATCTTCTCCCAAATTTCTGTATGTAAGTGTGCTTTATTTTTTACGTCGCATTATTTGATTGCAAGTTGCAACTGCAAATTGCAATTGCAACTTGCAATCAAATAATACGACGTAAAAAATTCCTGGAGTCGCCACTGACTGCAATATTCGCAAAATTTTCATTCAAAGGTTATTCATTTGACAAATATAGAAATATATTTCTCAATTCCAATATGGTATCAAAGCATTGGACACCCAGTTAACAAAAATATAATAATAATAAATAGTATCAAATCTAACTAATAGTATAATCAAGGAATTAAAATTAGAACCTTGTAAGATGGTTTGCGGATATCTTATAGTATTTCAGCGGAAATGTTAAAGTTAATCAGAGTCAATTTTACATGCGATATCTTAGTTTTGGTTTGGTGAAATGAATATTACCGGTGTACCGTTTTGAATTACTTGCTATATATATGTGTATGTTTGTATTTATTGTAAGTATGGATATTAATTTTATGTTTATCAACATAAAATTTAAAATTACATATTTTATAAACCTAAATATTAGTCTAAGCACATAAACCCAATATATTAGCTTGAACATGTTTTTTTGGGTCAATTTTTACAATTTTCTAACATATTTTAATTTTTTTAATTGTACCAACCAAATAATACCGGCGAAACGTCCAAAAAATATCCTGATACAACCCGGTATTGTTTCACTATATTTTAGAGGTTATTGATTTAATAACTGTTTGATTTTTTTCGATACGATAATAACTTCCATGATTTAAATCACCCAAACAATCAAGTTAATAAAACAGAGTACAAGTAGTAAATGCAGTATGAGGGTATAGTACAACAATACAATTATAGGCAGTAATATGGCCCAGAGTGGGCTTGGGCCCTGACACTATAACACTAGGAATAACTCCAGAAGTGACTGAAATGTAACTGACAATTGAGTTACGAATTTTGTTATGTAGCTAGCATTTAAGGTTAAATTTCCATTGTTAGATGGAGTTAGCCTAACAAGAAAGTGAGGGTCTCGTGACTATTTAATAGAAAAAAATATATGATAGAAAACCATTTGCATGAAACATAAATAACCCATGTTTTGAACAATATTATTATTATTACAGTTCACGTCTCATGTTACATGCTTTCTTGCACTATTTTATTAGTCATTTGAAGAGAGAATGGCTCGTGAGTGAAAGAAACATGAAAAAGTTTGCACTTCTTCTTCTAAACTTAATTCACACCTTAAGCCAGGTGCATTCATATGGTGCCATTGCTGAAACCTAACCCACAAAGCCAGGTCATGCCTATTTTGGTTCCCCTGCAAGTACATGAAAAACATAGGTCACTTATATATGTGTATATATACCTATGGTAAGAACTAAGAAGTTAATTGGAACATTTCCTTTGATCCATCCATTTCATTTGTAAGTTAGTATCTGATAAGAATCTAATCTGTGACCCTATTCAGGTAGTTCTTTCCATTCAATTTTGTGAATCTATTTAGAGATATCAAAGAAGATTGCATATAATAATATCAATTAGATTAGATGTGGATTTGATACAACAACTTCATCCAAGCTTAAATTTTCAAATTATGAAGTAGATCAACTGATTAATTATCTGATGCATAAAATACTTTCCATGTATTTGTACCCAATTGGGCTGTCTCCTGTCATTTTTCATGTGGTAGTATCCACATATATTAGATTTGTTCAAATTTAATGAGTACATGCTAAAAATTGTATAATTTAAGAGCAAAATTGTTGTCTAAATCCTTTAGCTGGATGGTAATTAGCCAGCAAGGTTGGCCGGAGTTGAATGAGAATTCATGATGTATTATATGCAACTATTGGCAAGTTCTTGGTAATGAAGAAGAAATTTTCCAATGAGCTATAGCTCAATTGGCACTTCCTTCCCCTATAATAATTAGTTGGAAGGTGAGGTTGTGAGTTTAAAACCTACTAGGTACGTCTGTAACATACCAATGAAACAGGTGAAATGTATTGGTTGTAAATTGTAATATGTGATTCCAACATATATTGAGCTGCTTTGTGAGGATATTTTGTGTTCTAAATGTTTCATAGATTTGTTTCAATGAATTACTTGCCTAAAAAGTAAAAAGGAATAAGTAAAAAAATGCAGATAGTAGAAGTGTTTAGGATGGGGGCATGAAGGTATCAATTCTGCATATACTAATTCAAAGATGCAGTTGAGGAACTGTAGGGTGAATAGTTGGTCTGGGAGAGTTTTATTGACTTGATTTTGTGAATTGTTGAAGTCTGTCTTGGTGACTTGAATTCAAAAGAAGAATATCCCACGTGCATATTGCGCATTCAACATGATTCCTTGCTAATTATTAAGGCAGTAAATGGAGGAATTAAAACTTTATTACTTGGAGTTACTTCCTAGCTAGTGGCTACTGGCTATGATACATGTACTTTAAATACATTGAATAATATTTTATAGAACAAACCACTTCTTGGAGTTTAAGTAGGATCACTACATGTTAAGAGGCATAATTTCTACATACCAGATTCCATAGCCATATTGACTGTCCATGATTTAAAGTTGTCCTCTAGGTGGAGGAGATTGATTCCAAGACATTGGAAATTTGGAATACCTTTTAGAAGACCCAGCAATTATGCAAGTACATAATATCTATGGAGTAGCTTATATGAGAATTCTCTGTATTTTTTGCATTATAAATATGAAATTTGCTCCCACACCTACACAATAACATGTTCCATATGACTATGGCTTTACAATTACATGACCTATACATCAGGCTGAAGACATGCATGCAGTTGCACACACATTCAATGCTTTCAACCACAATATATATCTTCATTCTCACTGTGCCATTATTGTTGGTTAATTGCATGGCATATTAATTGCTTGATTTATTTATTTATTTTTAAAAGGGCATCGCAAAAGTATATATCTTCTGAATATAGCGCTATACATGTAAAACCTTGCCCGATTACTTTAGCTTAAAAATAGTAAAGAGGTTTTCTTTGATTTAGTCATGGACCATGGATTGTGTTATTTGTATATTAGATAAAGTTCCTTAGCTGGAGAGCAAAATATATTTCCCACTCACGTAGATATTTTGTAACATATTGTAAATGTGAAGAATCTTACATTTTTTCCTTTATTGAAATTTCAACATAGATAGAAAAAGAAAAAGAAAAGGGCAAGATTGTTTCCAAAAGAAGGCTTTTTAATTTATTGTGATATATAATATATCAGCAGAGGGTGGCCCAAAAAAAAAAAAAAAAAAAGATCAAAGAGGCTTCCAGAAATATCTTCAGTAACATCATAGGAAAGAGAAATAGGATTCAGATTCTTTTCTTTTAAATTAATTATTATAGTGGAGTACAAAAGGACGAATTTGAAGGGTTTAAAACAGTTAGTTGTTTAAGGCGGCACATATATATTGGAGAACCATCCAAATTAAAGGAAAAAATTCACAAGGGATCTCATTTAAACGAAAACACAAACTCTTTACTAATTTAATGGTCACCATTCCATACAGCTATTAGCTGTTCAAATTACAAAGCACTCAGCATCCCCCATGTCTTGTTTCACTTTCTTATATTTTGAATTGAATTGACATTCATAATAGGGGCACCATGTTTTATGTTGTTGGAGGAATCATTCAGAGAGTGGGAAAGAAAAAGAGAGAGACAGAGAAGAAACAACAAAAAGTATTTCTGAAATAAGCATATGCAGGTTTTTACTACGTCTTTAAAATTCCACCTTGAATGTATCGTTTATTTTTGGTACTTAATATGTCTTGGCCTAGTAGAAGCCAGCAATGCAATGTATACAACCTTAGGCCATAATTTGAAATGCATTTCCAAAAATTATATGCTAAGCAACCTCTAAAATAGTTGAATAATTAAGTGCATGACTGAAGAATGACACATTGAATTAGGCTCAAGTACTGAAGCATTTTGTAGTTTTACCAAGGTAAAGAATATTGAAATAGATATATATATATATAGCATGATTCTTTTAGAGGTCACAACTCACACAAGGGAAAGCTACTAAAATTTTGACATTCCAAGTCACTTAGTACTATAATATGATGCATGCCAACTGCAGATTCTCTGGCATGATTGTCAATCCAGGATGTGACTCGAGATTTCAAAACAGCCCTCGCCAATTGTTTGGCCAATTCTAGTCTTGAATTATTACTAAGATGTGACCTATAACATGAACTTCATTCTGTGTTTCTGGTCGAGATTTAATGGGTTTTAATCATTCAAGGACATTAGTAGTATATTATTCTTCTCTTTATTCTCTTTTTTGTTTCAGCAAAAATCATTCTGGAGTCAGAACAGACATTATGTGTGGTTTTGTTCTGCAAAGTTATGAAGTGTGAGTTACGACTGAATAAAAAGAATGAGTAATGTAAAGATGGAACAAAAACCCAAAAGAAAGGAGAAAAAGAAAGAAAGAGAATTGACAACTTGACAACAATAACATGTCCCATGTACAATAATTGTGCAGAAGAAACCACAACCCCTCTTCATGGGATTGTACTTACGATTCCAAATTCTACTTGGCTAATACAAACCGTATCTTAATTTATTGACCATTGAATTGTGTAGCATTAGCCATTTATGTTGCTTGCAAATGGTTAACTCAAGAATATTCAGCAGCTTAATTATCTAAATTGCTCTAGCATAGATCTAGTGAAGCCAAACCAAAGAATGTCATATGATATTTGAAAATTCCAGATCACAGGCACTAAAGTTCTTTAAATTTTAAATGTTATGTTTCTTCATGATTGCAAATGGTCGACTTTTTATAGCTTGGTGAAACCAATAGCAAATTAGATGCCATTAATATGCTGATTTTTTCATTGTTGAAGTTCTTAAGCAGTAACTTGAACTCATGCTTTCTCTCATTACATTCCTCTTCTTCTGTGTTCTTAAGAATACATTGGAGAGTTCCACACAGGTTAATTTAAATGTATATCCTGACCTTTTTATAAGCTTTAGCTAGGAAGCTTCTTGGTTCCTGTAACAATATACTAAATGACAAGATTGATCTAATTAGGCCATGATAGTTAGCCCAATAAGGTTGTTGCATGCACCCAAAGATGCCCAAACTCATGCATATTGATCAAGTTCAAGCAGTATTGAAACTTGACCCCAGTGACTACTTTAAGCATATTGCTGTCGTAATTTTCTGGAAAAAGAATATCTCTCTCCACAACAGCTAAAGATCGTGTTAATTAGGAGAGTGTAAAGCCAGTGAACCAAAATTATCCAAAAATCACAAGAATGAATATGGCTTGAAGAGACGACATGTAACTTAGTAAGTTCTCTGTATTGTGGAAAATACAAAAGCTTGTGTACAAACAAATATTCATCTTATTTATTTCAAAACGATTTTGATTGACAAACTGGAAGCAAGAGTACTAAAGAATATTACAGTAGGAAACCAGAAACATAGACATATTTGATCAAGCCTTTTCAGCTTGATAAACTGTGACAGATTGGTGTCCACCCATAGTTTGGCTCTCAGAAGCCACGAGATTGTTTTTGTGGATTGTGTGGATTCTTTCGATGTAAACTCCAGCCTTTATATCAACCTTGCGGTCAGCTACGTAATGGCTCTTGTCAGAATCACTTGGATATATCTTGGTTGTACTCTTTGCATCATCATATGAATCATCTTCTCTCCGAGGCTTCCTAGCCTTGAAGATGCTGAAGAAAGAGAAAGATGGAGATTTTCTCTGCTTGTTGTTGGCCATGTCTCTAGCTTGCTTGATTAATGGCACAGATAGCTAGCTTTCAAGTGATGAGAGCCTTAAGTATGAAGAATGTTTTGAATGTGTGTTGTGTTCACTTGGGTTGTTAGTGCAGGGGAAGCTTGTATTTATAGGAGGAGCTTTTTTGTTTTATTTTATTTTTTGAGGAGCTAGGTACTCTTTATGATATTCTAATAGGGGTAGGTAGAGAATCTCAAGAATTCAACACTTCCAAACCAATATGAATGGTTGAAAATCAAATAACATTAGTAAGCTAAGAAATAGCATAGTCTGTTTGGGGCAAGAAAGTATACACGCAAGAAAAAAAAGGTTTCAACTTCCATATTGTTTCTTGTTGTTCGCCATCTAAGGTATTCAGCGTTCTTTCTTAGTTGTTTAAAACTAAATTAAACAAAATAAAAACTAGACAAGAGATGCACTTCGAAATCTTCTTCAGAATTTCTGCATGTAAATGTGCTTTATTTTTTGGGTCACGTTATATTTGGTTGCAACTACAATATTCTGAAATGTGTTTGGTATTAACTTTTAGTATTAGCTTTTAACTTTTAGCTTTTATGTATGGCTTTTTAAAACCTCATTTTTTTTTCCTTACATTTTCTCACTTTCAGACATTAAATAAAAACAAATGGGTAGGTCAGGGACAGAGTAAATGAAGGTACATGAATGTACAATGGGATTATAAAATTATAATAATAATAATGTTGTGAAGAGTAAATTATATATATATATATATAGTAAAACAATGCAGTAGAAGAAATTAAATTTTAAATGATATGCATTATAGCACTGTACAAAAGCTTTAGTAGATTGTTGTGTTGGACATTTAGTGCTTGTTTGGGAACAACTTATCTTTCTTTTTTTTGAGAAAAATTGGAACAATTTATTTAGTTTTTTGCTGAAAACCCTTTACTGAAAGTGTACTAAAGTATACTCGTACTTTGAAAAGCTTTTAAAAAGTGAGGAAAAAGTGGAAAAAAATTGAAAATTTAAAAAGCTGTGCATAAAATTCTAAAGTTGAAACTAATGCCAAACAAGCTCTTGTAATTACACTTTCTCACATCTGTAAAAAAAGATAAGTTATATTTTATTAATTTTTTTAATCTTTTATTTTTCAAATGAGTTATCTTTGATATGGTCTTTTAAAATTACAATTTCTCAAATTTTCTTCAAAGAGAGTCTTCTTATTTCCATTTTCAGATCACAAAGATAAACTTTCTCTTAGACTCCGTTTAGGAACAGTTTATTTAGCTGAAACTAAAAATTTTTTGTTGAAAGTACTGTAAATAAAGTTAAAATTTAGCTGAAATAGTAAAATGAGACCTATAAATAGTACCAAAAAGTGACGTGGGACCAATAAATAGTAGTAAAAATAAGCTGAATAGTAGAAAAAATAAACTAAATAATAAAAAACCTCACTTTTTAAGCCAATGTCAAACTCAACCTTAATTATGTGGCACTCCTTTCAAAAAAAAAAATTCCCCTGAGTGAGGACTCAATTAACAAATGTGCATAATTTATTTTAATATTTTAATACCAGTCTATTTTGAATTACAACTAATAATAATAAATCATTATTATAGTAATTATTAAAAAGTTAAAATATTCAAATTATTAATTTAGTGCATGGTTTAAAGGTTTCTAAATAAAAATTTTGATATTTCACATCATAAAATTGTATTATAGAATAAAAAAAATATCTGTATCATAGAAAAACTTTGCCTAACCGTAATCAAAATTTCTTATCCTACTATGTTTAGGTTACTTGTCTTGCAAGTACAAGCTTACATAGCCTTTGGGATTACAACAAATCTGGGGCCAATAGATCTAACAGTTTGTAAAAGCTTATACTTATACCTTTGTCAAGCCAAAAATTTCGAAATATTGATTCTAATTCTAATTTATTATTTCCTACTGATATTTTTTTGAGAAACAAGAATGAGTAATTTATCCAACAACCTTTTGTTTTACTTATATTTTTGGTGGAAAATTATTGAATACTCGAGAGTACTATAAATGCGTACTCCTCTCTCATATATGAATTGTGGGTCTCGCCATAAATTTAATTAGTGGAACTCATAATTATGTGAAATGGAGGAGTATGCATCTATGGTACTATTAACCAATCAGTACAATTTTATGATGTAAAAGCTCATTTATTTTGGTTTTTTTTTTCCCCACCAGAAGATCGACTAATTCCTTCTTTTTTTATTTCAAAAAAAAAAAAAACTCCCAAGCCCCACCTAAAACCTTCGTCTTCATATGAATAATAATAATAATAATAAAGAATTAAATGTGATGATGCCGTAAAAATCACCAGTGAGTTACACAGTCTTCGTACGCTCGAAAGGAGACCTACACAATGAAAAGAAAAGACCTCGCAGAGAGCACCGGTGTGGTGCCGGCCGAATACCCTTCAAATGTCAAGTTAAAACTATTCTCACAACTCTAAACTGCTAGAGAGGGTAAATTATGTGTACCTTGATTTATGAGGGTATTGGGGCTTTTATAGTAGTAGAAGGTAGAACTCTCTTCCTTGGTGTAGAAGTCTTTTCCTTATAAGAATCCTCTTGAATAGTCCCAAACATAATGGACAAGACATTTCCTTATAAATAAGATCTTCGAGTATGCGTGTCTTCCGGAATCCTCTTTGTGCTAGGATTCCATTTACTTTAGGATTCTGTGGT
>JARYZH020003104.1:0-12240 GCA_030021035.2 Notholithocarpus densiflorus
TGGCACCTCCTAGTTCTTCCAATCGAACTATTAAAAAAAAAAAAAAAACTACTAAATTAAAACAAATATTCCTTTGTGTTTCCCAAATTAAAACTACGGCGGACACTTCTTGGGCCTTAACCTTTGGCTTCCAAAGAGGATATTGTTTCTCTAACCAGACTTTGGTTGCGCTATGAATTCTCCCCTTCCAAACCAAACTTTCTAAGTGAACGGTACCATGAACAGTGACAGAAGGTTTAGGGGTATTTAACAGAACTGTGGAGCATGTACAGTGAGGAGATTGATAAAAGTTCTGTGGAAGGTGCCATCTAGACTAGGTAGTAGGTATACCCTATTGACAAATTCTAGGGTTACATTCAATTGTTTCTTCTTAAAAATTTTCTTTAAAGTACTATTATCATAATGCAACACTGTGTCATATATATATATATAGACACACGACAACAGCAACAAAAAATCATTAAAGATGATGTCACCTGAGCCAATGGTGAATAATTGTGGTTCGTATCTATGATATATGGGTGTTTGATGCCATATGCTGTCTGGTGCATATCTTCTTTCATCAACAAACAGTCACAAAATAATGAACTTTATGGTCAGAATATTTTGCTCACGACTTTTACTTATGACCAGATTCAAGTGTCCTGACATAAAAGTCTCTTTGTTGGTGACGATGTTGGTCATTATGTCACTTATGAAAAAAGGATCTATGATATATGGGTGTTTGATGCCATATACTGTCTGTGCTATCTTCTTTTATCAACAAACAGTCTATATTGGAGTCACAAGATAATAACCAATCAATGGTCAGAATATTTTGCTCAACTTTTACTCGGGACAAGATTCAGGAGTCCCGACATAAAGTTCTCTTTGTTGGGACTATGTTGGTCATTATGTCTTATGAAAGAAAGGGATAGGTCATGGTTGTAAATTTGAAGAGAAACCATGCATTTGGATGAATATGAATCTTATGTTTGTATGCAGGTTGTGGAACTTCTCATCCGAAAGTTGGAAACTGAACCTAGCTTTCATCGTAAAGTGGACTTGTTCTTTCTTGTTGATTCCATCACCCAATGCTCGCATAGTCAGAAGGGTATAAATTTTTGGGACCTCTCTCTCTCTCTCTCTTGCTCTCTTCAATCAGTGCTGAATTATTTTTTCAAAATGAGATCTTCTAATAGGAATGTTACATAATATTCAGGTATTGCTGGAGCTTCATACATTCCCACAGTTCAAGCAGCATTGCCACGTCTTCTTGGTGCTGCTGCTCCACCTGGAGCTGCTGCTCGTGAAAATCGTCGTCAGTGTCTTAAGGTGAATTTACCTTAATATGAGTGTAGGAGAGCCTTTTTTTTTTTGTCTGAGTTAAATAAAACTATGTTTCTTTACCAGGTTTTACGGTTGTGGCTTGAGAGGAAAATCATACCTGATTCCATTCTTCGGCCTTACATGGATGACATTGGGGTTTCAAATGATGATACGACCACTGGTCTTTCACTTAGACGACCATCACGAGCAGAGCGAGCTGTAGATGATCCATTAAGAGAAATGGAAGGCATGCTTGTTGATGAGTATGGGAGGTCTGCAATATATTTCTTTCTCCACATTTTCTTAGTTCTCACTTTTCTTGTTAGTTGTCATTCATTTGATTACTAGTCCCTTCAAGAGTGATTTAACTTATTTGGACATGATTGGTTTGTTCGTACTGCTAGACTATATAGAATAGCCATGGACATGGAGAACAGTTCTGATACTTATATCACTTTCTAGCTTAGCAAATAAAGAAAAATTAGAATATGGCTATGTTTGTCCCTGAAACAATGAGTAGTTTATTTATTTTTTAAAGTGATACTATTATCTACATAAACACTGGTTGGGTTTGTCATATTTAATTACTAGAATTTTTCTCCCTCCCTCTTCCTCTCTCTCCTTGTTCTATTGATTTTAGGAAATCAATATCAGATCCTAATTAATTGATATATGGTCTGTTTTCAGTTTTCTGTTTTTGCTTCTTGCCTTATTCTTTACTTGGTTTCTGTTCTGCTTCTTGCCTTATTTTGTAATTTGAGGAGTGTTGTGAGTTATTATTGGATTGATAATGTTCCATGTCAGCATTGTGGAAAGACATCTTGGTGGTGAAACATATAGATGTGAATGTGAGCCAGTGATTCCAGTTTCATACAAGTAAGATGCAGATAAATACATGGAAGATTTGTTGGCATGGTATTGTTAATCATTGTTTGTAGGACTTGGATCTAATCACATTTGAACTTGTATTTGGTTATTCATTGAGGACCTTTTGAGTATAATTTGCAGTTTGTCTTTATACCTGCCATTTATGTGCCTTTTCTATCTTGAATGGATTATCATTTTTAAACCATGTCCACATTAAATTCGTTACATTTTTACTTGGGGCAAATTAGGAAACCTGCTCACATTTGCTTATATGCTGGATTTGCAATGACTTTTTAATAACTTTTTTTTTCTTGGCTGTTGTATCAGTAATGCTACCTTTCAGCTGCCCGGTTTTTTATCTTCTCATGTATTTGAAGATGAGGAAGAAGATTTTCCAAGCAGTTCATTTAAGGAAGCCGGTGATGCATCAGCAGAGGAAACCACCCCCGCTTTAGGAGAGTCAGAAACATGTGCTGTTCTTCCTAATGACAGGCGCCATTGCATTCTAGAGGATGTGGATGGAGAGCTCGAAATGGAAGATGTTTCAGGACACTTGAAGGATGAAAGACCCTTGTTCACAAATGGTTCTTTTGAAATGGATTCACAACATCAGAGTTCAGATAGGACCATAGAACCTGCTCCAAACAATTCCTCTGAGTTACTCCCACTACCAGAGGGTTCTCCTCCGTTGCCTCTCGATTCTCCTCCTCCTCCACCTCCTTTGCCTCCTTCACCACCTCCACCACCACCCCCATCATCTCCGTCACCACCACCGCCACCACCGCCGCCTCCCTCGTTACAGCCACCACCTCCCCCGTCACAGCCACTACCTCCTCCTTTGCCACATTCTGGCCCCCCACCATCATTGGTCCCTCCAGCATCTTTACCAACTCAGTCTTCATTACTCTCCCAACCATTTTTACCACCTCAATTATCCGTACAGTCTTCACCACAGTTGGCATATCAACCACCCATACCTCATGAATATTGCAGCACAGCTAGTGTAAGACTTCTGATTGTTGTTTTTTTATTATAAATTTTTTCTTTGTTGTATTGGTATATCTATTGTAACAGAATTCTTTTCCTGGACACAGGGCAACCAAATTGTCCAAATGGCTGGTCATGGCGTTCATGTTGATAATGCACTGAAAAGTGAAATGTTTCCGCAACAATCATCTAGCTTTATTTCAACAGGATTATCCAGTTCTCAAGAACCATCTGGATTTAATTCTTCAAGGCAATTAGAATATGGACACAATGATATTTATTTAAACCCCCAAATTTCACAACCTAACCAACCATTTCAACAAGGTAATACCTCTTTTACACAAAGACCTTTACACCCTGCCCCACCTCAGAACACATCCAGTCATTTCTCTTATACAAAGCCGGCAGTTCAGCAACATCCTCAGCATCCATACCCACGTCCATACTCTTTACCATCTCCTCTGGATGGCCAGAGGCGATTTGTTGCTGATGAACAATGGAGGATGCCATCAAGTGACTTTAAAACAAATCAGCGTGGTGGGTGGATGAATGGAGGGAGAACACCAAACGGAGAAAGAACTCCCTCATGTTCAGGACCTACCTATGGCCAGGAAGGTACACAATTATTTTTTGCTAATCTTTGTGGGTTTATTTTAATCTTATTTCTGTGTGCATTATATTCGCATGAACGCTTTTAACCTGGTGTGAATATGTGACATTGATATTCCATGTGCCATGTATCTTAATTTTTTGAAAAATTGGTCCTAAAAATGATATTTTGGATGCGCCATTAAATATTATTCGGTCTTAAAAACTGTGGCTGTTCGAAGTGTCACTAACCCTATGTTTTAATGGAGGGGGGGAGGAGAGGGGAGGTGGCCTGAATATTCGGGCCACCTTCCTCCCCCTTCATTCCAAACATACCATAAGTGTTAAACTTCTACCATGGGCTTCTTTTGTCTTGACCTGACTACAAGTTTGGAAGCGTATTAATTGTGTTAATTTCATTTTAATTGACGTTGGGAACTGTTTTGTATTTTTTTATTGGTAAAAGTGTTACACATACACTTGCTGGGTCTTGAACCTATGACACCCTCCACCTTATGCTTACAAGGCGAGGAATAATCGCACTTTCAATAATGTGGAACTTTCAGTTATGGAGTTGCCAAGAGCCTTATCGCTCTGTGGCAGTGCTTGCTTCCCTTTATAAGGAGAACCAGGGTTTGAATCCCCCTCTCCCAATTGTTGTAACTATCAATATACATAAAAGGTTATGGAGCTCAAAAATTTGTTCTTGAGTGTTGTTTGAGTGGTCTTTTACTTTTGGAAATAGTGATGAGCATTCAATTGTAGATTTCATTGGCTCTCTTTCTTTTAAAGCCTAATTTTTCTCTGTTGTAATGTTTTAAGAAAGCTTGTGAAGACATCCTTTGTACTAAGCTTTTCTTGTTAGTAAAATCTATTGCTTATAACAAAAAAGGTTTAAAGGTTGGAGGGTTATAAATTACCGATTGCCCCATAAGTTTAAGCAACTAGAATATAGTGAATTTAATCATTGTATCTAACACTCCTCCTTCACATGTGGTTCTAAAACTTCCCTTATTAAGTGGAGCCTAACACTTAAGATTTTTTATTTTTTATTTTTAAATAGGGGGTAAGGTGGAGACAAGGTTTGAAACCTAGGACCTCTTGCTTTGATTCAATGATAAATTACATGTTGTTCCAAAAGCTTGAGTTAGGAAATTGTAAATTTTATCATTTAATTGAGTTTGTTGGATTTAAAGGCTTGGAATACGCATCCTATTTGTGCCTTTTTCTATTATTGATATGTACACGTGCACGAATTCATTGGGTCTTGAACTCATGATCTCATCCTCCATTCCATTACATGTCGTTCCAAAAGCTTGAGTTGTTAGGAAATTTTGAATTTAATCATTTAATCTAGTTTTTTGGATTTAAAGGCTTGGAATATGCGTTCCATTTGTGCCTCTCTCTATTATTGATATGAACATATGCACGAACCTACTGGTCTTAACTCATGATCTCATCCTCCATTCCATTATTTGGGGAGGAGGAAGTGCCACTTGAGCTAGAGCTCAGTTGAGACCTGTCACTTGCGAAATATATACTTATCAATAATTGGATTTTGGAATAGAACATTGAACCTACGGAAATATATTCAAATCTTTTAGGGTAAACTACATATTTGGTCTCTAACCTTTAGGTTATATGTCAATTTGGTCCCTAACCTTTTGGCATTGTGTCAAAATAGTTCCTACTGTTAAGTGATGGATGGAAAATGCTAACATGGCTAACGGCCAAATTAAAATATTATTTTTTATGCCACCTGGACTTCCACACAAACTGCCACATGGTAATTAAAAAAATCAACATTTTGTAATTCACTTTTACTCTCTCTGTGTTGTCTCTCTCTATTGGCTCGGCATGCATGACTGAAACTCTGTAAGCCCCTTCAATGTTGCTTGCCACTGCCACCATTGACGGTGGTCTTTGAACATAAAGCTCTCTTATTTCTTTCTCGGCCTCACACAACTCTCTAAATCTCGTTCGAACCACCATGTGAGCTATCTTAAATCTGAACGTGCAGTTCTTCCCCTCTCTAACCTTAAAATATTTTTATTTCCTGGAAAAAAAACACTCTTAAGAACTGCTTCTTCTACCTCCTTAAATTAGAAAAAAAAAAAATACATAGATTCATTCCAGCGAAAATCCCATATAAGCTCAAAACCCAGCTATCAACTTTTTCTTTTCTTTTTTGCTGACTACTGGGCTATTCTACTTGGAGAAAACAAAATAACACTAACTAAAACAATATCAACAACAATCAAGTATCAGAACACACCCACACCGTACTTGGGGCAATTCAAAGCCAAATCATGGTAAAATCACATGCAAAGCTATGCCAATACAAAGATTCCCAGACTTTTACACCCAAACAAACAATTTCAAATCACATAGAACACACACTCACATCCATACCCGTTTACAAATCAACTAAGTATTTGAAACATTCAAACCCAGAAACCCATTTTGAAAAACAATTCAAATTCCAAATCAAGTCATACCTACCTACACAGCTTGCACAAATGAACAATACCCACAAATGCAAAGGGCTTCATCCACTTGAAACAGACCTGTTTCATCCACTTTAGCTTCTCCTTAGGTACCAAATCGAAGACATTTAGAGGCTTAGAGCTTTGATCTTGGTAGACTGATGAGAGAGAGTGAGTTAGGGCCCGTTTGGATTGAGGGGGGAAGGAGGGGGAGTGGAGGAGAGTAGAGTAGAGTTTGCTAAAAATAGACTAATTTTTGTTCAAATCTACTTTACTTTACTCTACTCCCCCTCCCTCTCCCTCAATCCAAACGGACCATTAGAGTGAGAGAGCAGGAAGTTGCGAAAAAAGGTTTGGGTTTGGATTTGGAAACCACCGCTGTGATGGTGGTGGTGAGTGGAGATAATTGCAGTGGCTGTCACAGAACATCGAGGTTCGGCCATGGCAGTTCGAACCAAATTGAGAGAGAGAGAGAGAGAGAGAGAGAGAGAGAGAGAGAGAGAGAAATAAGAGAGAGATTTGGGTTCAAAGACTACCACCGCTGGTGGTGGAGGCAAGCTGTGTTCAAGGAGCTTAGAGAGTTTTGGTCATGAAGGTTGGGCAGAGAGAGATATCAAAGACACTATAATTAAAACTAGGTGGCAGCTTATGTGGAAGTCAATGTGGCATAAAAAATAATATTTCAATTTGGTAGTTAGCCATGTCAACATTTTTTATCCATCATTTAATGGTATGGAACGTTTTGACACAATACCCGAAGGTTTGGGACCAAACTGACACATTGAAAATGTTAGAGATTAAATTGACACACGAACTTGAAGGTTAAGGACCAAATATATAGTTTACCCGATCTTTTATATATTCAAGTCTTAGCAATAATTAGATTTTGGTATGAAATATATATATATATATTTATATAGTTACACCTAGTGTAATTGTAAGGAATGTTACACCACTCTATTTTTTAATTGAATGTGAATTTTGACAAATCCACTGTTAGATTACTTATTTTCATATATTCTTTATACTTGCAAAACTACAAGGTGATCAAAGATTAATAGCCATGTCATCAATCAACTGTTTAAATTTTTTGTAGTTTAAAATAATGTATAAAAGATGAGTTTATGGATCGAATGGTAAATAGCATCCAATTGATTTGAAAATTGGCATGAATGTTAAAAACATATAGAACATATAATTCAACGGTGAGATTTTCAAAATATGAATTTTATAATAAGTTATTGGGTGGTGTAACATTACTTAGAATTACACCGGGTGTAACTTGAACCTAACCCATATATATATATATATATATATATATGACTTGTTTGCATTTTGTATATGAGCATATACTTATATACGTAATGTGTAAATCTGTTTTTCTATTAGAACTTGTTTGTCCACATAACGGAAAGGAAATTCAGGCAACTTTTCTCTGACATATTCTGCTTCTTACAGGGATATTTTCATTTTCTAGGTCCAACTGCTTTAAGCTAAGTTCTATTTTTGGTGAGGATCTGCATAGTTTGCAACACTGACGCTTTCTACTATGGTTTCAAATCTTGTCTTTATGACAGGTTATTTTCATCCACCTCTTGAGAGGCCACCAGCAAATAATATCGGTTTTCAGCATCCTGCCCCTAATAATCTACCTGCTGGAGCTCCAATAGCAGGTGACCTCCCCTTTCTCAAAAGCTGCCATGTTTTTGCCTGGAATTAATTTTTGGAACTGTCTAGAGAGTATGGATACATGCCTATGCATTGGTTTGTCCTGTGTCCTATACATAGATACAGAGTATATGTTTTGATATGCCTTAAATGAATGCCGGACAGTTGTATCTGTGTCAAGCATTGAGTGCTATCTTAGACGTCTTGATTCTGGTCCAAACATGTTGATCTGCTTGTATTTGATTTTTATTTTTTTGATAAGTAATGAAATTATTTATTTATTTATTGAAATATCAAGAAAAGATTCACCCAAGTATGCAGGAAGTATACAATAGGGACAAAAACAATCAAATACACGAATTACAAGCATCCATCAAAGAAAAAACCGAAAAATTAGAATGACTGCCTACTGCAGACGACCAATCCAATTAAGTTATGAAAAAGAAAAGTTTTAAGGTCAGGAATTGTCCTTTCAGAATCCTCAAAGTTCCGGTTATCTATTTCCGCCAAATGCACCACATCAAGCAATGAGGAACGGCCATCCATATAACAATTCCGATGTCTCCCAAACTTCCTTGCCAACAAGCTTAAATTTCAACCATTGTCTTTGGCATTATCCAATGAATACCAAACAAGGTGAACACCATAGACCACAAGTCCATAGCAATAGGACTATGGATAAGGAGGTGATCTACTGATTCGCCATTGCTTTTACACAAAACACCAATCTAAAATCCAAATTTTCTGCTATCGTAAATTATCAATTATCAGATCTACTGATCTGCTTGTAATTTTTTGTAAGAAATATAGAACAGTCGCCTTCCCCCCCCCGCCCCCCACCTACCGTCCACACAAAAAAGGGGGTGGAAAACAAAAGTGAAATTTAATCCACGTGTCATGGTGAGAATATTGTTAGGCTGAAGAGAAGATAGGATGAGAGAGAAGAAGAGGAAGATAAGGGAAGGCTGTCAAGTTTGAGTTCACTCTTCACTCTTTTTATTTGTTTTGTTGAATAAATTAAGATTTACATTGCCATATCAAAATATAAATGAAGGTTTACATTGTGGGAAAACTTGAAGTATTATCGAATAAATTAAAATTATTTACTTTCTTGCTTGAGTTGCAACTCTTGCATTGATGAGCATAAAATCATCCATGCTTGTGTCAGTGTCCCTGCTTGCGAGACTGTTTAGCAGTTGTGCTTCTGTTGTGGCAGAGAGTGATGTTGATTTTTTGACTTCACTTATCCCCAGGTCATGGCGTCTCCCAGATGTTTCCATGTAGACCAGACATTTCTGCCCTTAATTGTTGGCGGCCAGCTTGATAGTCTAAACTAAGAACTTCAGTAAGTTTTCAGTACTTTGTTACTTCTTGCAATTCAGCCAAAATGGCTTTTCGTTCTCCAATTGAAGTGGAAGGGTTACAAGTATGAAGTCTGCTAGTAAATTGAGATCTTGCTGCGTTTAAATATATATGGACTATTTGTCTAGGTTTACTCGAGTTTAATATTGTGAACTATTTTCATAATTTTGTGTTTTCATAGTTAGTCGAGCATTTAGGACTGATTACTTTGTAAATTCTTGGATGGCTTGAATGAACCTTTTTTTTTTAATTTTATCCTGAAGTGTTGCTCTTGTAGGCACTAATTGAACACGTACTCTCTCTCTCTCTCTCAGGTGATCATTTTGTCTTCTCTACTATGGGTGCCACAACACGTGGCAAAGGATTATTACATAATGCCTCAGAGTGAGATTCAGTTTCAGGCCAAAATCCGACTACCACTTGAAGGCAGTGTTAAGAACTAGTGGAGGCTCTTGGCAGGACTGTGTATATTGTAATTTTTCCTGACAAATGTATCCCTGGGAACATTTGCTTCCAAGTGTAGGCCCATGTTTCTGACTTGGTTAGTGCATCTGTTTCTTGACTCTTGTAATTACTTGAGTATCTTGTACATAGCAATCAATTCCAACAATGAATTTGAGACTTGGCCAATTTAAATTATTGAATATTTAGGCATTGTTTGCTTATATATTGTTTTGTGATCTGTTCATCGGTTGTGTTACATACTGATGTAACATGTCCCAATAATTAGATAAGTGTTTTCTTCTTACCTGTATCCGTCTTATCATTTTCTTCAAATTTCTATGTCTATATATGGGGATAGGTTCAAGTTGCACTTGGTGTAATGCTTTTTTCAAAGCTATGAACTTCACATGTTCATTATTCTTGCTAAATTTCAATATGATCGAACATTAAGAGACTAACTCATTTAAGAGATGTTCAAAGCTTTGTTTATATTTAGAAGTCTACTAAGAAATGAGTTTTGTATCTGATGGTACATGAACATCAAAATGAGTAAACTTTGTCATATGCATAATAAACATATGGAAAACATTTACTTCAACTGTGAACTCAGCAAAATGTTTATCTAATTGAAGGGTATTTAATGAAATATTGCAAAGTGTCAATCTAGATGTAGAAACTTTATTGTTTGGATGGAGGATTGGTTTGGGAAACACTCACAGACATTTGGAACCTTGTTTTGTTATGTTTAATGTGTATAGTGTGGAAGGAATGTAATAAAGTCACTTTTGAGAACATTGAGAATTCTCTGGATTAGCTTCATTTGTGCTAATTCACACTTTGTTTGGTCTCTAGTGTGGGATTTTACTGATTGAAGTTATATTCTTTTCCAAGACTCTTCATATTTCTGTATATGTGTGTGTGTGTATATATATATATTTTTGTATTTGCTTTGTCGTCAACATGAAGTGATCTTCTCCATTAATAAAATTTATTAATTATTAAAAAAAAAAACCATTCTAGATGTAACATGAACCCAATGCATATCTATACTATATGGGTGGCGTTGAAGTTATTCTTGATGTGACTACACTCTTCAATGCTTTTTTTTTTTAATAAAGATTTTATAAAACATATTTTGAAAAATTCACTGGATTTACAATGTCTCCCTCTACTCTTTATACCAATTGAACATAAAGAGGATTAACCTGTTGACCCCAATTTTTTTTTGTTGTTGTTGAAGTAACCTATTGGCCCCAAATTTATTTATTTTTTCTTTCCACTGGATTTACATATGGCCAACCCTAACTAAACTGTTGACCCCAAAATTTTGGGACTAGTTTTTTTTTTTTTTTTTTTTTTTGTAGTTTTTTTTTTTAACTATTGCATATTGTTGTAGAGAATTATTTATTTATTTATTCCATATTACACAAAAAATGATGGGTTTTTTTTAGAAATGACTTTAGATTGATGTGAAATCAAATTGCGGGATTGTCAAAATATTATTCCAAAAATTTTCAGTTTAATATTAGAGAGTGTGACTTATATTAATATACACACACACATAGATATGTGTTTGTGTGTGTGAATTATGAAGACGATTTGTAATTCAATGATGGTATCTTCAAAAGAGTAATCGTATTAAAATTTTTTATGGTGTTATACTTAGAAAGAGTTTTACTGATAAAAAAGAAAAAAAAAAATTAAGCAAGAGTTTTACCAGTTAACTTTTGTGACAGTAGGTTGTGTGTTGTGGGTTGCATAAAAGACCCTTTCAACGACGACAGTAAAGCCTTAGTCCCAAGTAAGATTAAGAATGCCCACCGTGGGGCTTGAACCTGCAACCACAAGGTTAAGAGCCTTTCCCCCTCCCTTTTAAAATGTAACGTATGTTGGCAAAGTTGAGTGGGAGATCTACAGGTCTGCATTGACTCTAGTTGCTCTTCAAGCATTCTATTCTTGAAAATCTTAGAAGGTGTTGTTACTCATGTTGTGAAATGCTTGTTAGGAAGCTGAACAACTGTTGGTCTGCCAGACCATTCCAGCTTAACTTTTTATATTCTTTCATTTTGAAGTCATGGTTAGGGTGGATGTTTATTTCGGAATAAGTTGCACAGGACTTTCTTTGGTTAGGCACAGGAGATATAGAAACCTGTGTAATAAAATGTGAAATTAAGCGTGCATGTTATATAGACTGCATGTTTTCAAATGGTGGGATCAGAAATGATTGATGTGAAATTAAGCAGGTATGTTAATTACATAGACTCTGTAATCAAACGGTAGGATTAGATATGATTGATGTGAAATCAAGCGTGCATGTTAATTACAAAGACTAATCAAATGGCAGGATTGTCAAAATATGATTCCAAAATTGTGTGTAAATATATATATATATATTTATAATATGTTCACACACGCACACATAGATGTTTGTGTGTGAATTACAAAGATAATTTGTAATCAGTGGTATTGTCAAATAGTAATTGAATTTAAAATCATGTAATGGTGTAATATTAAGAGTGAGTCTTACTAG
>JARYZH020003105.1:0-12238 GCA_030021035.2 Notholithocarpus densiflorus
ACACAATAGTCTATGTGAGTCTAATTCTTTGATTAAGAAGTATAAAAAAAGAAATAGAATATTGTGTGATAAGGTTGATAATCTGAAAAAGAAAATTCAATCTAACAAGAGCATGGAAAATGAAGATAAGTTTCTGTTTGAAGGTCAAGAGTGCTTGTCCCATGCTTGCTTATTTGTGCACACTTCTTTGAAGGTATTTAATTCATGTTTATGGTATCTTGATAGTGGCTGTTCTCGTAATATGACTGGAGATAAATCACTGTTTAAGTCACTCAAAGAGAAGGTTGGTGACTATGTGACATTTGGCGATAGGAGTCATGCTCAAGTTCTCGGTAAAGGGACTGTTGAAATACCGGGATTACCTCTATTGAAGGATGTCTTATACATCAAAAGGCTGAAGGCGAATCTCTTAAGCATCACCCAAATATGTGATGAAGACTTCCTTGTTCAATTCTCAAAGAAGGGGTGCATAATCATTGATGAAGAAGGGATTCAAGTCTTGGAGCGAAATAGGACTACCGACAATTGCTACAGAGTAGTTCCTACGGCACCAATTTCCTGTAGAAGTGCTCGTGTTGACATGTTGGAACTTTGGCATCACCAATTTAGGCATGCAAGTTTTAAACAAGTAGCTAAAGTATCTAAACTTGAAGCTGTTGAGGGACTTCCAAAGTTTGGAAAGGTAGAGAAGACAATTTATGGTGCATGCCAAATGGGAAAGCAAACAAAGGCAAGTCATTACAAGGTGAATGTGATTGCTACCTCACGTTGTTTAGAGCTTCTTCATGATGATTTAATGGGGCCTACAAGAACTGAAAGTCTAGGAGGAAAGAGGTACATTATGGTCATTGTTGATGATTTCTCAAGATACACTTCGGTGAAATTTCTTAGAGAAAAATTAGAAGCATGTGAGAAATTGGAAATTCTATGCAAGAGACTACAAAACGAGAAAGGGGTTCCGATTGTCAAGATAAGGAGTGATCATGGCAAGGAGTTTGAGAATGCAAGATTTGAGTCGTTTTGTGAGAAGAATGGGATTAAAAAGGAATTTTCAGCCCCCAAAACTCTTTAACAAAATGGGGTGGTCGAAAGGAAAAATCGGGTGATTCAAGAAATGGCAAGAGTTATGCTACTCAACAAGCAAATTCCTCAAAAGTTTTGGGGAGAAGCCGTGAACACCTCATGTCACATTGGTAATAGGATATTCTTCTGAGCAGGAACAAAGAAGACCGCTTATGAAATTTGGAATGGAAAGAAGCCGAAAGTGAAGTACTTCCAAGTGTTTGGAAGCAGGTGTTACATTTTAAATGATCGGGAGAACCTTGGAAAATTTGATGCAAAAAGTGATGAAGGCATCTTCCTTAGGTATTCTACTACTAGCCGGGCATATAGAGTATTCAACAAGAGAACAAAGACAGTAATGGAATCCATCAATGTAGAAATTGATTATGCTATAACAAAGGTAGAGATGGTTGATGATGGAGAAGGGCCAAGCACCAAAGAGCCCACAGCTGAGGACGAAGCTCTTGATATTAAAGTTGAATGACCTACACCGGAAAAAGAATCAACTCCCGTGAACTCAAGAATGGAAACAAGATCAATGTCTAGAACATCAAGTCCTCTCACTCCTCCGAAAGTTCATCCTCCTATCTCCCGGAATGATGAAGTGTCCACATCAAAAAAACCATCATCAAGAGTGATTAAAAACCATCTGGACAGTAACATCATTGGGTCTTTAGAAGAAGGTCTTCGCCTTAGAAAGGGAAACATACTTCTGGCCAATCATGTAACATACCACTGCTACCTTGCCCAATTTGAGCCGAAAAAGGTAGAAGAAGCTCTTCAAAATGAAAATTGGGTTGAGTCAATGCATGAAGTGTTGAATCAATTTGTGAGAAATGATGTATGAGAACTTGTTCCTAGGCCTGAAAATGTTCATGTCATCGGCACCAAATGGATCTTCAAAAACAAGACCGATGAAGATGGAGAGATTATCCGAAATAAATCTCAGCTAGTGGCTCAAGGATATACTCAAGTAGAAGGAGTAGATTTTGATGAATCCTTCACTCCCGTGGCAAGACTTGAGTCTATCCACATTCTTATGTCAATTGCGTGCACTATGAACTTCAAACTCTACCAAATGGATGTGAAATGTGCATTTCTAAATGGCTACATGAATGAAGAAGTGTTTGTTGAACAACCTAAAGGCTTCAAAGATCCTTACTTCCCAGACCATGTGCTGAGATTGAAGAAAACTCTTTATGGATTGAAACAAACTCCTAGAGCTTGGTATGATCGGCTTACCCATTACCTCCTGGATAGAGGGTTCAAAAGAGGGTATGCCGACCGGACTTTATTTGTCAAGAATGATAGGGATTACCTTCTCGTGGCTCAAGTATATGTTGATGACATAGTATTTGGAGCTACCATTGATGCTCGAGCTATAGAGTTCTCTGAGAAAATGAAGAAAGAATTTGAGATGAGTATGGGGGGGAGCTTACATTTTTCTTGGGTCTTCAAGTCAAACAAAAGAAGGAAGGCATATTCATTTCACAAGAAAAATATGCTAGAAATATTGTCAAGAAGTTTGGATTAGATTCCAAAAAGCATGCCTCTACTCCCATGTGTTCATCTACAAAGCTTAATGTTGATTCTTCCGGGGCAGAAGTGAGTCCAACCTTGTATAGGAGTATCATTGGGAATTTACTCTATCTTACGGCCAATAGACCGGATATTGCTTTTAGCGTAGGTGCTTGTGCTCGATATCAAGCTGCTCCGAAGGAATCTCACTTGACTGCGGTGAAGCGAATCATACGATATGTTAATGGAACTCCGGATTATGGCTTGTGGTACTCAAAGGACTCTAATGCTTGCCTTGCAGGTTATTCAAATGCAGATTGGGCTAGAAGTGTGGATGATCGAAAGAGTACTTTAGGTGGCTGCTATTATCTTGGAAACAATATTGTCTCTTGGATAAGCAAGAAACAAAATTCCATGTCTCTCTCTACGGCTGAAGCAGAGTACATAGCTGTTGGAAGTTGCTGCACACAACTCCTTTGGATGAAAAAGCTACGTCATGACAATGGGATTCCTCAAGATACAATGTGTGTTTTCAGTGATAATGCCAGTGCTATAAATCTCTCTAAGAATCCGGTTCAACATTCAAAGTCAAAACACATAGAGATACGTTACCACTTTATCCGGGATTTGGTGAAAGATAAAGTTGTATGTCTTGAATTCATACATACAGACAATCAAAAGGCGGACATCTTCATCAAGCCTCTCGATGGTCCACGGTTTGAATCACTCCGTAAGACCATCGGTGTTGGTACAATTCCTAGAATCGCATGTGTGTTGTGTGCTTTACCTCTTTATCTCGATTTGATTTCTCTATTGTAGGGCACACACTACTTTGTTGGCTATTTGTATAGCATGTTCTGTTTGTTTTCTATTTGCTTTGAATGTTTTTACATTGTTTTTTTATCAATCTTTACTTGTTTTTGTGTCAAAAATCCAAAAACACATAAAAAGTAGAAAATCCAAAAAGTTTGATTGGCATTATTGTGTATTGTCACAAGCATGTTTTGCCTTGTACCTTTGTACTAATGGCTTTGTGCATTTGTGAGCATAGCTCGTTCTTTGTGCACTCATATCATTGTGGCAAAAATCTTGACATCTATGTGACTGTTGTAAATAGATCTTCAAACTTGTCATGAATGATTAGTCAATGGTTTTGTTGATCTTGAAACTTGCATAGACTTGTGCCTATATATATTCCCACTCTTTTATTTTTTTTGCTTAAAGAGCTCAACAAATGTAAATCTCAAAATGAAAAGAGATAATGAGCTACAAAAGCCATCGCACATACTAGTATTTGACTAGGAAAAAAGGAAAGCGACTTTTATGAAAAATGTATGATGCCCAAAAAGCCAAAGGCTTGTTCATCAAATTGAAATATCAAAAAATTCAGGCATCGATCTTAAAATGAGATGTATTGATTCAAAATGATCAAATGTTATGATGTACATGGAGCCAAATGAAAAGCTTCAAAATAATGTTATCAAGTTTTGTGGGAGGTCATATGTGCATATTTCTATAATTGAGATTGGTCACTCTTCCTAGTGCTAATTGTGTATGACATGGTTGAATTGATCATTGAAGCTTCATATTAGACTAAGGATTATCTCATTTTTGGTACCCACACGCATCACACATGTCTATGTTCAATGAATGCCTTATTCATTTGTGTGATTGTACTTGATTAAATATGTTGCACATGCTCAATTATATGTTGCACATGCTTATATTTTATGCATAATTTTAAACTACAAAAACTTGCAATTTAAATAATTTATTGATGACATAACTATTGATCTTTAATTTTCTAGAAATTTTGCAAGCATGAAGGATATAAGAAGAAGATATAATTTAATGGTGGATTTGTTAAAATTCACCTCCAATAAAAAGATATTGAGTAAGATTGTAGTTTTAGGCTACAACCAACTTTATAGCTAAACTTTGTCCTAAAATAAATCAAAGCAAAATGAAAAAGGGAAAAAAATCAAGATAAACGAAATATGCATAATATTTGAAGGAAACTAATCACAATCATAATTTCACAACAAAAATATCACAATTTCATGCATAAAATAAAGGGGAAATAACACTGTACCCCCTAAACTATACCCAATTTCACACTTACCACCCTAAACTATGGTAATGCACTCTTACCCCCCTACACTATTGTCCATGTAACACTTTGCACCCCCACCACTTATTTTCCAGTTAAGTTTGACGAAAAACCAAGTCACGCACATCTCATGTGACACCTGCTGAGTTGAAAGACCAAAATACCCCGTTGTCATGTAACACTTTGCATGCTGTTTGTTTCCAAAGAAAAAAAAAACCATCTAAAGAAGATAAGAAAATCCAAACAAAAAGTTGAAACAATCAAACCCCAAAAACATTTCAAAACTGCTTAATGAGATGTATAGAAACTAATAATTAGAGTTCATCACTATCACGTTAAGGTTCTATGGCATTTGAACCCGAGCAAAAAATCATAAGAAAGGCTACTTAAACCCATAAAAAGAGATGAACATCAAACCCAAAAATTAAAATCAAACCCAAAGATCAAACAATAAACCTACAAAGATAAACATCAAATCCAAAAAAATAACATCAAACCTACAAATTTACAACCCATAAATAAACAACAACAGGAACGAATAAGGTTTCTAGGCAAGAGTATGCGTGTGCATACATAGGGTATGCGTGCGCATCCCAACTATATGCGTACGCATGTGTAGAGAGGAAAAATTCCCGACCTATCACAAGCTGACACGTCACACTACCAAGTCCACAAAATACAGCCAATTACAAAGTGCCACATATTGCTGCTAGGTTTTACTATCACTACTCAGAAGCCAATGAAAATTTGCCAAGTGTCATGCAAAAAACCAATCACGCATCAGCGCATGTAAGCGATGACACAAGCAGTCTCGCACGTGTAAGCGATGACACAAGCAGTCCAGCGTGTGTAAGCGATGACATAGGCAAACCAATCAGGCTGTGACATATGTCATGACAAAAATACCCTAAACATCTAAAATGTTTAAAATATACACCTCGACGATGCTTAAATGAGCAAAATGCCCCACAATCCTCTAGAGTGAGAAAAACAACTTGAAATCAACTAAAATGTCCCGTAAATCTGAAAAATTGAGTGTATTTTGGTTTAGTTTAGGGGTATTTTCGTCAATTTCGAGGGTATTTTGCCAATTTTTGAGGATTCGATGGTATTTTGATCATCTTAAAAGTTTCCAGGGGTATTGTGGTCGGTTTGGGGGCGTTTTGGTCATTTTCTAAAGTTTTGGGATATTTTGGACATTCATGATGCATTTTAGTCATTTTGGCCGTTTTAAGGGGTTCATTTTAGAGGTTTTGATGTATTTATAGGTTTTTTGGTATTTTAGTAATTCACACGGGTCAAATAAATTTTTTTTTTCGAAAAAAATACCCTTGAAATCACGAAAATGGCAAATATACTACCAAAATTACCAAATACCCCAAAACCACAAAATGTCCAAACCCCCCCCCCCCCCCGGAAACCTCTTAATTGAGCAGAATAGCATCAAAATCTATAAAACGACTAAAATAACTGCAAAATCTCTACTATGACCGAAATACCCCTAAAACAGCAAGAATGAGAAGTCAAATCACGATACCTCATAAACGACCAAAATGCCCCAAACATCTAAATTGATTAAAAAAATACCCTTTGACATTGATAAAACGAGTAAAATGTTCTAAAATCCTCTAGAATGAGAAAAACAACTTTATACAAACCAACGTACCCTAAAAATCTAAAAAATCGAGTGTATTTTGGCTTAATTCAGTGGTATTTTAGTCATTTTAAAAATTTTCGTGGGTGTTGTGGTCGTTTTTGGGGCGTTTTGGTCATTTTCTGGGGATTTCGGATATTTTGGTCATTCGTAGTACATTTTAGTCATTTTGGCTGTTCAAAAGGGGTCATTTTAGAGGTTTTAGCGTATAGGTTTTTTGATATTTTTGTAATTCTCTCGTGTAAAATAATTTTTTTTTTGACAAAAAATACCCATGAAATCACTAGAATGGACATTATGCTCTCAAAATCACCAAAATACCCGTAAAACCACAAAATGTAAAAAAAAAAACCCTCCGAAACCTCTTAATTGACCAAAATAGCTTCAAAATCCCTAAAACGACTAAAATAACCTGCAAACCTCTAAAATGACCAAAATACCCCTGAAACGGCTAGAATGAGCAGTCAAATCTCATTGCCTTGTAAACGGCCAAAATACCCCAAACCTCTAAAATAATTAAAATATACGCCTCAACATTGCTAAAAAGTGCAGACTGCCGTAAAATCCTCTAGAATGAGCAAAGAAACTTGAATCCGACCAAAATACCGACAAAGTCTAAAAAATAGAGTGTATTTTTGCTTATTTTAGGGGTATTTTGGTTATTTTAGGAGGTTTCGAGGGTATTTTACTTATTTTTGAGGAGTCAATGGTATTTAGGTCGTTTTAAAAGTATTCGTGGGTATTGTGGTCGTTTTGGGGGCGTTTTGGTCATTTTCTAGGGATTTAGGATATTTTGGACGTTCGTGTTGCATTTTAGCCATTGTGGCGGTTCTAAAGGGGTCATTTTAGAGATTTTGCTCTCTTTATAGGTTTTTGGATATTTTGGTAATTCTCACCGGTAAAATAAATTTTTTTGACTAAAAAGTACCCTTGAAATCACTAGACTAGCCAATATACTCCCAAAATCACCAAAATTACCAAAATACCCCCAAAACCAGAAAATGTCAAAAAAAAAAAACACCTCAAAACCTTTTAATTGACTAAAATAGCCTCCAAATTTGTACAACGACAAAAATAACCCGAAAAACTCTATAATGACCAAAATACCCCTAAAACGACTAGAATGAGCAATCAAATCTTGATACCTCGTAAATGACAAAAATACCCTAAACATCTAAAATGATTAAAATATACACCTCGACGATGCTTAAATGAGCAAAATGGCCCATAATCCTCTAGAGTGAGAAAAACAAATTGAAATCGACCAAAATACCCCATAAATCTAAAAAATTGAGTGTATTTTGGCTTAGTTTAAGGGTATTTTGGTCATTTTTTCAAGGATATTTTGCCAATTTTTGAGGATTCGAAGGTATTTTCATCATTTTAAAAGTTTCCAGGGGTATTGTGGTCGGTTTGGGGGCGTTTTGGTCATTTTCTAAAGTTTTAGGATAGTTTGGACCTTCATGGTGCATTTTAGTCATTGTCGCCATTTTAAGGGGGTCATTTTAGAAGTTTTGATGTATTTATACGTTTTTTGGTATTTTAGTCATTCACATGGGTCAAATAATTATTTTTTCGCAAAAAAATACCCTTGAAATTACGAAAATGGCAAATATACTACAAAAATTACCAAATACCCCAAAACCACAAAATGTCCAAACCCCCCCCCCCCCCCCGGAAACCTCTTAATTGAACAAAATAGCATCAAAATCTATAAAACGACTAAAATAACCGTAAAACCTCTACTATGACCGAAATACCCCTGAAACGGCAAGAATGAGAAGTCAAATCACGATACCTCATAAACAACCAAAATGCCCCAAACATCTAAATTGATTAAAAAATACCCTTCGACATTAATAAAATGAGCAAAATGTCCTAAAATCCTCTAGAATGAGAAAAACAACTTGAAACCAACCAACGTACCCCAAAAATATAAAAATCGAGTGTATTTTGGTTTAGTTTAGGGGTATTTTGGTCATTTTCAGTGGTTTCGAGGGTATTTGCTTATTCTTGGGGATTCAGTGGTATTTTAGTAATTTTAAAAGTTTCCGGGGGTATTGTGATCTTTTTCGGGGCATTCTGTTCATTTTCTAGTGATTTCAGATATTTTGGACATTTGTAGTGCATTTTAGTCAAATTGGCAGTTCTAAGGGGGTCATTTTAGAGGTTTTAGCGTATTTATAGATTTTTTGATATTTTTGTAATTCTTTTGGGTAAAATAAATTTTTTTGGGACAAAAAATACCCTTGAAATAACTAAAATGGACATTATACACCCAAAATCACCAAAATACCCCTAAAACCACAAAATGTCCAAAAAAAACCACAAAATTACCAAATACCCCCAAAACCACAAAATGTCCAAAAAAAAAAAAACCCCTGAAACCTCTTAATTAACCAAAATAGCCTCACAATCTCTAAAACGACTAAAATAACCGCAAAACCTCCATTATGACCGAATTACCCTTGAAACGACTAGAATGAGAAGTCAAATCTCGATACCTCATAAATGACCAAAATGCCCCAAACATTAAAAATGATTAAGAAATACCCCTCGACATTGATAAAATGATCAAGATGCCCTAAAATTCTCTAGAATGAGATAAACAATTTGAAACCAACCAACGTACCCCCAAAACCTAAAACATCGAGTGTATTCTGGCTTAGTTTATGGGTATTTTGGGCATTTTACGAGCTTTCGAGGGTATTTTTCTTATTTTTGAGGTTTCAATGGTATTTTGGTCATTATAAAATTTTTCGGGGTTATTGTCGTCGTTTGGCTGAAGTTTGGGTCATTTTCTAGGGTTTTGGGTAATTTTGGACATTCGTGATGCATTTTAGTCATATTGGCAGTTCTAAAGGGGACATTTTAGAGGTTTTGTTGTATTCATAGGTTTTTTGATATTTTTGTAATTTTCCCGGGTAAAATAATTTTTTTTGACAAATAATACCCTTGAAATCACTAGCCTGGCCAATATACTCCCAAAATCACCAAAATTACCAAAATACCACCAAAACCAGAATATGTTAAAAAAAAAACCCCCCCAAACCTTTTAATTGACCAAAACAGCCCCAAAATCACTACAACGACAAAAATAACCCGAAAAGCTCTATATTGACCAAAATACCCTTGAGACAGCTAGAATGAGCAATCAAACCTCGATACCTCGTAAATGACAAAAATACACTGAACATCTAAAATGATTGAAATATACACCTCGACTATGCTAAAATGAGTAAAATGCCCCACAATCTTCTAGAGTGAGAAAAACAACATGAAACTGACCAAAATACCCCATAAATCTAAAAAATTGAGTGTATTTTGGATTAGCTTAGGGGTATTTTGGTCATTTTCGGAGGTTCCGAGGGTATTTTGCCAATTTTTGAGGATTCAATGGTATTTTGATCATTTTAAAAGTTTTCAGGGGTATTGTGGTCGGTTTGGGGGTGTTTTGGTCATTTTCTAAAGTTTTGAGATATTTTGGACATTCATGGTGCATTTTGGTCATTTTGACAGTTTTAAGGGGGTCATTTTAGAGGTTTTGGTGTATTTATTGGATTTTTGGTATTTTGGTAATTCACACGGGTCAAATAAATTTTTTTTTTCGTAAAAAAACACCCTTGAAATCACTAAAATGGCAAATATACTATCAACATTACCAAATACCCCAAAACCACAAAATGTCCAAAAAAAAACCCCGAAACCTCTTAATTGACCAAAATAGCTTCAAAATCTATAAAACGACTAAAATAACCTCAAAATCTCTACTATGACCGAAATACCCAGAAATGGCTAGAATGAGAAGTCAAATCACGATACCTCATAAAAGACCAAAATGCCCCAAACATCTAAATTGATTAAAAAATACCCTTAGACATTGATAAAACGAGCAAATTATCCTAAAATCCTCTAAAATGAGAAAAACAACTAGAAACCAACCAACGTACCCCAAAAATCTAAAAAATCGAGTGTATTTTGGCTTAGTTTAGTGGAATTTGGTCATTTTCAGAGGTTTCGAGGGTATTTTGCTTATTTTTGGGGATTCAGTGGAATTTTAGTCATTTTAAAAGTTTCCGGGGTAAAGCCTCGAAGAACTTCCACCACAAACCTTCGAAGACGAAGAACACGAAGAACGTGAAGAACAAAGGATTTCTAAACAAGCTCATAGCCAGAGATTCATTGTAATTCCATTTCAAAGGTCTTCAATCCATTCCTCAGCCAAATTGAAGGATATTTTGTGTTCAAGTCAAAATCACATTACTACAAATCCAATCAACAAGTCTTTTAAGGAGATCGAATCAGAGGATCACTCTTTTGTAATTACAGAGAATTGTACCACACAATCATCAATACAAATTCGCATTTGTGAAACTATTTTACTTGTTTGATTTATTTCGAACTGAGAAATTTAGTCGTCTACAGCATGCATGAAGCATGCGCATGCATACACACCCGAAACCTTAACCCAGAAACACAGAGCAGAAAACACAAAGGAAACAAGAAAACTAACAACCTAGCATGCTTCTAACATGAACACGAAATAAACCTAAACTAAACAAACATGTTATAAACACTTAAACGTATATACAAAAATAAAAACCAAGGAAAAGCAAAGAAAAATGAAGAGCCAAAGTTAGAAACTTTACCTCAACTCTAAAACACTTTAGAGCTTGATTTTGACCATTCCCCTCAGTTAATCTATTCACAATCAAATCAAAGATGAATTAGTAAACTTAGAACTCGAAGATCAAAACCAGAAAAGGTCCCAATCAAGCAAAATTTGACTTGAGGATGTTTTGTGAAAAACTCCCTCTTTGATTTGCTATTTTCTAGTGAATCTTGTGTGTTTTACCACTATTTTCGTCCTCTTTTGAAAAAGTGCCTTTTATAACTTTATAGTTGAAAAATAAGGGGTTTAGGGTGGCTCCCAGACGATGTGGGATTTGCTCCAAATCAGAATTAAGTGCGAAAAGCTTTCCTTACATAGTTTCTAGAACCCAAGCATTCGTACGTATGCATGTGCATGCGAGAAGCATGCGTACGCATAGCATAAGTGTGCATACGCATATGTGTGTATGTGTGCGCACACTCTAGGGTTTCCAGCAGCCTTTCTTTTTCCAAAAATAGTTTTCTTCTTCCAAAAATAAGTTATATTTTCCACAAACACTTTCCTCAAGTCAATTTTCATCTGATTGGGCCCTAAACCAACCTTGAGCTTTAGAATACTACCATCATTGGGGAATAAGGGCCTGAGTTATAAAGGGTACAAAATGCGATGTCTACACCCATTGAGATGAACAACCTCAAATCTCCACAAGCAGCTTCTAGTTTTGATCATTAGCAAACCGATAAACCATAAACCCAAAACCCACAATCTCTATTTTGATCATCCACTTTGCCAGATCTGAAACATCACACCGAGTTCAAATCACACAATCTCTATTTTGATCATCTACGTAAGTTCTAGTCAAGTGACTTGTGCGTGACTGTAATTTCCATCAAACTTAATAGATAAATAAATAGTCGGGTGCAAAGTGTTACATAGGCAATAGTTTAAGGTGGTAAGTATGCATTCTCGTAGTTTAGGGTGGTAAGTGTAAAATGGATTATAGTTTAAGGGGTAGAGTGTAATTTCCCATAAAATAAAACAATGTTGTGGTAAAACAATCTTGAATGTTTCAACATCTACCTACTATTTCAGTTTCTCCTTTGTGAATCATTTTCTAACCCCACTTCCTGTTTCTTGTATAGTCAATTGCAATGTCACTTTCCAAGTGAAATTCCTCTTAATCACAATTTCTTGTATTGTCATCAATAAATACATTTCATTATTTTATCAAACAGATGGGGATTGTAGATGATGATGAACAAAATCGTCAGTGAGTTTATCG
>JARYZH020003106.1:0-12230 GCA_030021035.2 Notholithocarpus densiflorus
GAGCCCAATACCCCTAGTCCCAAGGCTTTTTGAAAATTCTCTCTTTTTTTTTTTTTTTGAAAGATATGGAAATCTTTTTTTTTTGTTGAAAATTTTATCTTCTTCTTTTTATTTATTTATTTATTTATTTTATTTTTTTGAGATTTGAAGATTTATTCATCATCAAAAAGTGAAGAAGATGAAGATGAAGATTTATTCATGATTATTTTTATTTTTATTTTTATTTTTATGGAAAAAACTATCATTTGAATAAGAATAACTTTGGCTGGAAGTTGATGCGGATTTCTGAATAAGTCCTTGCTTAATTCCTGAAAAAAGATAATTTCAATTAGCAATGAATTTATTCATTGAAATGAATTGGAAGTACTTACCCAATGCCCCTAGTTTGGGGCATATTCCATGCTTAGATTGAAGCTGAATTCATTTGATGCTGTGACCATTGGGGAACATGAAAGAAGATCATGGTCTGCCATCCTTGGTTCCTGTAAAAAAGCTTTCTTTCTCTAGCTTGTTAGAAACCAATTATCGTGAAAAATTTTTTTGCCAACGTCCTTAGTGTGGACATGCTTGCAAACAAATGGATTAATGCCTCAAATGAAAACATACTTTCATGCAAGAAGAACATATTTGCACACGATATAAATAGGCCAATGCTCCAAGTTTAAACATGCTTAATGCAAACAAATGGGCTTAACCTAACATGCACTTAAACAATTTTGTCACATTGTTTTAACTTTGTTCTCCAAGGTTGTTTGGATGATTGGGACCGAGCCTTTGAAAGGCTGCCTACATACCTCTTTCATAAAGGATCAGGTCAAGACGTAGTTCAAGAGAACTGGATTTTGAAAAAAGAATAATTTTTTTTTTTTTGAAAAAAACAAATTTTTTTTTTTTTGAACAAGATGTGATCCTTTGAACAACCATTTTGGAAAATCATAGTGTTTAAGAACCAAACAAATCTCTTTGATTATGAAGGATCAAGATCATTAAACTCAAGTAATCAAAATTTGCTTCTTTCTTTTGAACATTGTCAGATTAAGTCTCCAAAGGCAATCAAGAAATGAAATGTGATAATATTTATGAATCACATTTTTGGGTGCAAACAAGGAGAGTGCTCTAGGTTTGGAAGTTCTTTTGAGTCATTTTGAGGATTTGAGAATTTGAGAAATTTTGTCCTCGGACATATCATCCTGTGGGGTTTGACAATTTTAAGCATTTTTCCTTTTGAATTCAAGAAAAAAATATTATTAGAGTTTAAGATGCGCCTACAATTAGCAAGACTTCAAGGAGGTCTTATTCATGGGTTGTAATGTAGTCCGGGTTTAGGTTATGAAATGAATGATATAAAAAGGCTCAAAATCCCCTATGATGTTCCCCCAAGTATGCATTACTCAAAAATCAAGTATTAAAGGAGCTTTCTCATTTCTTTGTTGCCATCTTCTCACTAGTCTTCATTGGTCACTTGTATCAACACTTGTTTTTAAGCTCATTCATCTTGAATCATACCTCTAGACTTTCATCTTGTAAAATTCTTCTCTTTTTAGCTTGCATCCTCAAGTTTCCAACTTGGTAGGATTTTCCAATTTTTCTTTTCTTCTTCTTCTTCTTTTCTTTGGCCCTAACTTTTGCCTAGACCGCCCTTTTGGGTTTTCAGCCTAGCGGGCTTCCTTTCTTTTCTTTTCTTTTCTCTCTCTCTCTCTCTCTTTTTTTTTTTTTACCCTAATTTTTGCCTAGATCGCCCTTTTGGGTTTTTAGCCTAGCGAGTTTTTTTTATTTATTTATAATTTTATACATGGTATCTCTTTAACTGGTCCATGTTGGTGGGTTCTGCAAAAAAATTTCCATCTAAATCCACAAGCCTTACTCCTCTGCCAGAAAATATCTCCTTGATTAAAAATGGTCCTAACCAATTCGGCTTAAATTTTCCTTTTTCCCTGGGATCCTTCATTGGGTTTCTAATTTCTTTCAGTACCATATCCCCTATTCTTAGTTCTCTTGGTTTGACCTTTTTATTAAAGGCCCTCATGGCTCTTCTTTGATAACCTTGGGTATGATACATTGCCCTAAGCCTTTTTTCTTCCAACATGCACAATTGGTTGTATCGGCTTTCTAACCACTCAGCTTCTAGTATTTCCCCCTCCATGACAACTCTTAGTGATTGGACTTCCAACTCTATAAGTAAGACCGCTTCCATGCCATAAACCAAAGAGTAAGGGGTTGCCCCCGTAGATGTGCGGATGGATGTACGATATCCCCACAATGCGTAGGGTAACCTTAAATGCCAATCCCTATAGTTTTGGGCACTTTTCTTCAATATCTTCCCTATGGTCTTGTTGGCGGCTTCAACTGCCCCGTTTGTTTGAGGTTGGTAAGGTGAAGACTTATGATGCTTGATGTTGTACTCCCGAAAAGCCACTGCATCTCGAAAATGTGATCCATTATCAGAAATAACCTCAAACGGTACCCCATACCTGCAAATGATGTTGGTTTGAATAAATTGCGAAACCTTCTTGGAGTTCAATACTTTATAAGATGCAGCTTCTACCCATTTGGTGAAATAGTCAACAGCTACCAAAATATACTCATGACCATTGCTTGTTCTTGGGTGGATTTTGCCAATGATATCAATGCCCCAAGTCGAAAAAGGCCAAGGAGATGCGAGGCAATGTAAAGAGACAGGTGGCATATGCTTGAGATCTCCATGTATCTGGCATTTATGGCATTTCCTTATGTGGGCTGCACAATCGGCTTCCATGGTAGTCCAATAATACCCGAGTCAAAGGATCTTTCTAGACAGCATGTGAGCATTCATGTGTGGCCCATAACTTGACTCATGTACTTCTTCAATAATGCGTTGGGCTTCCTTCTTGGTTACACATAATAAATGGATCCCTTCATAAGACCTCTTGTATAATCTTTCACCGCACAAAATGTAGCCCATGGCCATTCGACGAATAGTCACCCTTTCATTCTTATCTGTGGTATCAGGGAAAGTTCCATGTTTAAGGAATTTGAGAATATCAGCATACCACTCCTCATCCTTTTCAATCTCACTTTCCAATGAACAGCAATAAGCTGGCGCATCCCTTTGCTCAATGATCAAGGGTTGAACAGGGGTGTCATCAGGGATGTCAATCATAGAGGCTAATGTGGCTAGTGCATCAGCAAACTGGTTTTGAGTTCGAGGGATGTAGTGATACTCAATCTTTTTGAACTTCTTGACTAGGTCTTGAAAGTACTCAAAGTATGGCAGCAACTTCTCTTCTTTAATCTTCCACTTGTTCTGTATTTGCCAGATTATCAAAGCTAAATCCCCATAGACATCAAGTTCTTCTATACCCATGCTGATGGCTGTCTCTAATCCTAGAAGGCAAGCTTCATACTCAGCAACATTATTGGTCGTTGAAAAGTTGAGCTTAACTGATACTGGCACATGAGCTTCTTTTGGTGAAATGAGGAGTACTCCTACACCACTCCCATTGCGATTAGCAGCTCCATCAAAATACAATCTCCACCAAGTTGGTTCCAACATCAAAATGTCCCCGTCTGGAAACTCATCTTGAACTTCCTCTGCTTGTTTAGGTGGGCAATTAGCCAAGTGATCGGCTATGGCCCGACCCTTAATTGACTTTTGAGTCACATACTTTATGTCAAACTCGGATAGTAAAAGAACCCATTTGGCGGTTTTCCCATCTTGAACTGGCTTTTCCATCAAGTACTTGAGTGGATCCATTCGGGCTATTAAGAAAACTTGGAAAGACAACATGTAGTGCCTGAGCTTTCGGACAGTCCAGACCAAGGCGACACAAGTCTTTTCTAACACTAAGTACTTCTCCTCATATCCGGTCATCTTCTTGCTGATGTAGTAGATGGCATTTTCCTTGCGTGATTCTTCCAAATACTGGGCAAGCAAAGCTCCCATTGTAGTATCTGTGGTGCTTAGATAAAGCAACAATGGCTTTTCTTGCATAGGTGGTACCAATATTAGAGGTTTCAGCAAGTATTCTTTAATCTTGTCGAAGGCCACTTGACATTGTTCATCCCATTTTATCGGTACATCTTTCTTAAGCAACTTAAATATGGGTTCACAAATCATGGTTAGTTGGGCAATGAATCGGCTAATATATTGAATCCTTCCTAAAAATCCTCGGATCTCTTTCTCAGTTTTGGGTGGTTTCATTTCCATGATAGCTTTGATCTTGTCTAGATCAACTTCAATTCCCCTTTGACTTACTAAAAATCCCAACAATTTGCCAGAGGTAACTCTAAAGGTACACTTCTTCGGGTTCAATCTCAACTTATAATGCTTGATGCGCTCAAAGAATTTCCTTAGGGCAGGTGTATGTCCCTCTCGGTCTTTTGCTTTAACAATCATGTCATCAACATATACCTCCACCTCCTTGTGAATCATGTCGTGCAACAAGGTTGTGGCAGCACGTTGATAGGTGGCACCCGCATTCCTAAGACCAAAAAGCATGACCTTGTAGCAATAAGTCCCCCATGGTGTGATAAATGAGGTCTTCTCCATATCTTCTGGTGCCATTTTGATTTGATTATACCCTGAAAAACCATCCATGAAGGACAACAATGCATGACCAGCTGTATTGTCAACCAACACATCTATGTGAGGCAGTGGAAAATCATCCTTAGGGCTAGCCTTATTAAGGTCCCGAAAATCTACACACATTCTAACCTTTCCATCTTTTTTGGGTACCGGGACAACATTTGCCAACCACTCAGGGTAGTTTACTACTTTCAATAACCTTGCATTGTATTGCTTTTCTACTTCTTCCTTGATCTTAAGTGTCCACTCGGGTTTCATCCTTCTCAACTTTTGCTTTACTGGTTTCATGGTTGAGTCGGTAGGAATATAGTGTTGCACAATGTCCATATCTATTCCTGGCATATCTTTATAAGACCATGCAAAAACTTCTAGGAATTCTTTGAGAAGTGAAATTAATTCATCTTTTTCTTTAGGGGTTAGGGTATTACCAATTTGCACTGCTTTAGGTTCATCATCATATCCTAAGTTAACTAGTTGAATTTCTTCTTTTAGTTCATTGCTTTTATCAATCATTTCATTATCAATTTCAGCAATAAAAACATTCAAAGCAAGCAAGTAAGCAGAATCAGAGATCATCTTATTAGAATTGAAAAAGGTGGTGACAGACTTGGCGAGCTTATCAGAAATTGAAACTGACTCAGTAGGAGTGGTAATAACTTAATTGGAACAAACATAGTTTTTTTGACAGACACTTATGACTTGGTTGTGACTTGGTGACCTTCAGAAGGATAGCATTCTTCCCAACTCCAGTTCTTCAGGACAGATGTTGCCTCAGTGATTGATGGAACTTCCTTGTTGGTCTTCTCCTTTCGTAGCATGTAGATACCATCATCAGCCTCAGAATCTTCACTAGATACCTCAATGATGGACATATTGCTCTTAGAATCATCACTAGATATATCAATATAGTTACGATCATCACCTTGCTCACCCATGTTTCCTACCTCACGGGGGAGGCTCTCCACATAAGTTCTAAGATTCTCGAGAAGTCCTCTTGGCATCTCATTAGGGTCAGTGAAACTAGCGCCCCAATCATCCCATAGGTCAAAATTGCTTCTTGCTAAAGGGGGAGGAAGTTGAACAACTGGCTCTTCTTCTTCTTGGTCTTCCAATGATCTAACATCTTCTTCCATGACAACACCCCAACTTTCATCAGAGGCATATCCTTCAGATAGTTCATCCAAAGGCTCTTCAATGGTCCAATTTTCCAAGTTAGAAGTGATTGGAAAGATGGATGACAACTCATCTCCTTCGTCCTTCTTCATGTTAAGTACATGTTCTCCCAACAAAGTCTTCATAGCTTGAGGATCCATATGGCAGACCCAATCTTCTCTCTGTCTTGCAACACATTCACTTCCTCCCCATCTTCAATCTTACAATCGGCAAAGATCTCAAATCCAGGCATCTTTTTCATAGTCTTAAAATCTTACCAAGGCTCCGGAAATCCGTAGTACAGGTGGGTGCATCCTTCTTTGACAAATTTTCCATTGAGGGTAGGGGTATAAGGTTTCATGGATATGGGCTTAAAAGACAAACCTTGGGCTTTGGCTTTAGCTCTGGCAGTCTTCTTTGAATCATTCTCAAGGAGTTCATCATTAGTGGGCTTGTACCCTAATCCGAATGGGGGAATGGAAGTAGAGAAATGTGGGAATACATAGACACCTTTATTGTATCTCCCTAGGCCCATCCCAGGGAAGTACTTCATCTTTTTCATCATGGCTATCACTTGGACATTGCTATAGGGGTCAAAATCCATGGGGAAACATTCCCTAGTTTCTTCTTTGATCCAGGAGATGGTGGGGACTTCCTCTAGTTCAAAACCCGACAAGAAAAGTTCATTTTTTTCTTCCTGAATGCCATGGATAGGCCCAGTGTTGTCTTGACTATCCCCAAATATAGTGATGATGGAATCTTTGTAAGGGAAGCGAACCTTTTGATAGAGTGAGGAAGGTACAGCTCCGATGGAATGGATCCAAGGGCGGCCCAGTAACAAATTGAAGCACGCAGAGATGTCCATAACTTGGAACTCTACCTTTTGAATTGTAGGCCCAGTTTTTAGATCCAAAGTTACATTTCCTAACACTTCTCTCCTTGTGTTGTCATAAGCCCTAACATATTGGCAAGAGGGTGCAAAGTCTTCAATACTAAGGCCCAAACAACTTACAATTCGTAATGGAAACACATTTAGTGCACTTCCATCATCAATAAGTACCATAGGAACTCTCTTTCCATTTGTGTCCACGGTGATGTGAAGAGGATCATTGTGACCTTGCCCTTTACTAGACAAATCTTTATTAGAATAAGAAATGGATGGCTCCTTCTTTATTGCTCCAATCACAGTGTTGAGGGCTTGAGGGGTTAAGTTGGTGGGGACTTGGATTTGGTTGAGAAGGTTGATTAGAGTTTGGCGGTGACGGTATGAGGCCACAAGTAAGCCCCAAAGGGATACGTTGGCTTGGGATTTTTGGAGTTGCTTCAAGACAATGTCATCTTCGGGTTGGAGTTGGGTATTTTTCAATTGTTGGTTTAAAGCTTCAAGTGGGTTATCTGCTTCAAGGTAGGATGGTTTAAAGTGTTTCCCTCCCTGGGTGATATGGGTTATCTCATTTTGGTGGTCTAAGGATAATGGTGTAGGAGTTGGTTCTTTTGTGGGTTTATTGGTAGGCTCTTCTTCCCAAATGTCGAGCTTGGGCCTTGTTGGGTGTAACTCTGTTTCCATCACTTCCTCCCAAGTTAGCATGGCACATATGGGGATGTCACTAATCAAGATTGATGGATCTTCCTTTAATCCTTCTTCAAAGAGGCAATTGATTCTTGGGCCTTGGTTCAAAGCATGGTTGGGTAGTGGATTGTTAATGACATTGGGTCTAGGTGGAAAGGCTATGATCTTTTGGTCAATTAAATTTTGGATGGCATGCCTAAGAGAAAAACAATTATCAGTGTGGTGGCCAGGAGTTTGGTGATAGGAACATTTCTTGTTAACATCGAGTCCTCGTGGTAAGGGATTGGGCATAGGTTTTGGGTCTAGTGGGCGAAGAAGGCCCCTTGCTTGGAGCTTCTCAAAGACCTTGCTTAAGGGCATGTGCAACTCATGAAAATGTCTTTGGGGTTGGGCCTTTGGAACTGGAGTAGGTGCAATCAATTAGTATGGTGCAGGTTGATTGATGGTGGAGACTTCTGGGATCTTTGAGCTTGATGGGCCAAATGTTTTCTTGGGCCTCATTATTTCTTCCCCTTTGATGGTACCATTGTTCATAGCATCCTCTATTTGAGTTCCCGCGGCAACTAATGCTTTGAAACTAGGGAAATATTAGGCGAATAAGTATTTGTGATATGTTGGGAGCAAATTCTTCACTACCATTCCCAATTGTTCTTCCTCATTGGGCCTAGTTGTCATCTGAGCTGCCTTTGCCCTCCATCTAGTAATGAAGGCCAAAAAAGACTCCTTGGGCTCTTGCTTAGTAGTTTCCAAATCTCGTCTAGTAATGTCCACTTCAGTATTGTATTTGTATTGCCTATAGAACTCGTTGCCAATGTCTTCCCAAGTATGAGTCTTTGAGTCTTCAAGGCTTAGGAACCATCGAAGTGCAGCCCCAGTAAGTGTGTTTTGAAACATTTGGGCCAAAAGTTCTTCAGTAGCTCCCAAGGGTTGGAGGGCCCTTGTGTACATCTTCAAATGGGCTTTTGGGCAACCTGTTCCATCAAACTTGTCCAATGTTGGCATCTTAAACTTAGAAGGAACCCTTGCATTTGGAAAAAGGGATAGAGAGTGCAAGTCCATAGCATCTTCCTTCCTAGACTTCTTGATTAATTGCTCCATTTGGTCTATCCTTTCCATCATCTTCTTTTCACCTACAGTCAAGGATGGGTTTTGGGCTTCACTTTCATTGGTTTGGGGACTTGAGGTATTGGCATCTTTCCCTTGGAGTTTTTGACATAAAGTATTGAAATCCTCACGAAGTTGGACTTGACTTGCCACCAAGGTGTTGAGCAATTCACGGAAGTTGGTCATGGGCTCATTGGAAGTGTTTTCATCAGCCATGGCTAGAGAAAATGGGCTTAGGGTAATTGTGGTATTTGTGGATGATTGAGTTCTTGGGCTTGTGTTTAGGCTAGTGTTTGGGCTTAAGCTTGTGTTTCCTTGTCCCAATTGGCTTGAGCTTTGGTATGATCTTAGACTGTCAAGGCTTGGACTTCTCTCGGAACTTCCTTCAAAGATTGTGGGCCTAGATCTTCTTCTCAATCTCCCTTTGCTGTTTCTAGACCAAGTCTTCTCCTGCATGGGTTTTAGACTTTGAACTTAGAGACATTTCCCCTCCATTTTTATTCATTCTCATTTTTTAGCTCAATTTCTCCATACAAGTTTCACACGACATGATGGGCCCAAGCGTTGGACTTGGGCTTCTCATGGTCTAAACAACGGCCAAACACATGCATAATGCAATGCAATTTACATGAACTGACCTAAAGGTAGGCCCTATGGGTCATTACAACATGGGTAGAAGGTAGGTTAAAGGTCCCCACAAGCTAGGACGTCGTACCTCCCAACTTGTGACCCCAGGAGCACCGCGTTGGTCCAAACGGTATAGTTTGTCCCTATGAACCACCATGGCATAACCATGATGATCCTTGTCGCGATGGGTGGTAGGTTCACCGTTGGGTATGTGAGTCTCAGGAAGACCACAATCCACGGCTAATACTACCGAGCTTCCGGGCTAGCACACAAACAAAATAAACTTTATTCAATCAAATGATGCATGACATGCAATATGATGACATATTAGACATATTATATACAAAAAGCAATAAACAAACAATGAAATGGTTGGCCACCATAACCTAATTGAAGCTTAGCCCTCAATATCCCCAGTGGAGTCGCCATTGTGAGAGACCGCGCCCCCAGCCCGTTTTAGGATGTTGGGCCAAACCCACGTGAATGGGTGGAGTCGTGTTGTTGCCTCTCAAAATGGAGGTTCGACTGATTATATTTTTCCCTTTAGATTAAGGGTTTTACAATGGAGTCGCCACTTATTTAATTATTGGAAAAATAAGAAAACCATAATTGAAAAATTCCTCATTTTATTAATTTGAAATTGAATTTACATTGATCATACGAAAATTATAAGGCTTTGGTCCTAGATACAATCTAAGACAAAGTACACAGCTTTATTTCCTAATTACAATCTAAAAATTGAAAATTACAAGGATAAACATTGGTCTATCAACCCTTGATCTAAGTTCGGAGGCTATGTTACAAGATGGGAAGGTGTTAGGCACCCACCTTACCCGGTGAAACCGGTCTTCTAGACTATGGTGGCCAACATTCATATCACATTATCCAATATGTTATCAATCAATTTGCATGTTGAATTTAAAGTGTGTGCATGTGATAAACCCTAATTTAATTTATTAAGCATTTCATTTGGATTGAGAAATAAATTCTAGTGAATGTGTGTGTATGGTGATATCCTAGATTTAAGGATTTGAAAGAATTATGAAACAAACATGCTTTTCATATTTGTGATGTGGATTTAAGATCAAAACTAGTGTTTATGCATGAACATGTGATAAACAACCAAGAACATGTGAAGAACACAGAAGAACATTTAAGAACATTCAAATATATTCAAGAGAATTTAAATAGTTACTATCGTGCTTTAATCCTAAATTCTCATCATGGCAACACAAAAAAAAAACTAGGGAAATGAATTATACCTTTATGCAAGATCCATATGATAGAGGAGGAAACTCTTGAAAGAGGTCCTAAGGGTGTAGGAAAAGAAGAGTTAGGAGAGAAATAGTCAGTCTCACTCAATACATTGAGTCTCAGGAAGATCAAGATATGACAAGACTACTCAACTTCACTAGAACTCAAGAGGGGAGAAGAGAGGTGGTTTTTTGTGTGCTTTGGAATGAAGGAGAGGAGGGGTTTATAAAGTAGTGGTGGAGAAAATATGAATGGAAGGCCATTTAATGAGGGTTGACAAAGAATCATGAACCTAGATCTCATTTTAGCCTTGGGGGAAATCTGGTGTATTAAATGAAAAGATTGATGAGAGTGAGGAGCAAGCAAAGTTCGGTTTTCCCGTAACTGCTATAACAGCCTATAGAGCCAACTTCAAAAAATCATATCTGACTCAATTCTGATCATAATTGTCTTATTCTTGTGCTTAAATTGAAGCTCCGGATGTCTAGTTTCTGGGAAAATTAATCTCATTCACAGATTCAAAATATTCTGAGAGCTATTGATGAAATAGTGAGCAAAGGTCATTTGTTAGAAAATGGTTTCAGCACAATTAACATTAATAGGTCCCAATTAACATTAAATAGCTCCAATCACTCCCATTTCAGACTTAACTGATTCCAAATTTACTCTAATTAAAAGATAATTGCACAAATTACTCATTGAATAATTAATGTTTAACTATCTCGTTAATTAGGTGTGTGCAACCCTACCATATAATGTAGTCCTAACCAATCAAATTATGATACATCATTGATCTTATATTGATTATACTTATAACCAATTGAAATCAATTGTTCATAATTACATATAGTCGGACTTAATTTGTGATAGTGCATCTCAGCCATTAAAACTTGATTTGATGATAACTTTCAATCTGGTAGTCTGATTCGGGCTTATGACCAATCGATTTAATCATTACAACATCAAGATCATTTTGGTAAAATGAGATTAAGGATCTAATGACCAGAATCAAGATGCATATTTTCAAGGTAAAATTACCCTTTTACCCTCCATGTGAGGTTAAATACGGGTTGCAAAATAGGATGTCAACAAAATGCCCCTCATTGGCAGAGCTTGAAAAGCGAATGTCAATGTATGAAAGAGACACCTAACTTTGCAATCAGTATTTAACCGTGGTGAATGTATGATGCATGTAGATAAAAATGCAGATGGTCATGTAGTGGATCAAAATATGGACCGAATCTCAGGGGAGATTGCCTATGTACCTCTTGGTGGGGGGATCAGGTCCAAACGTAGTTTATGCATGAAATTTTTTTTTCTTTGAATGAGTACAAGACATGCTTACTTGAGGTCAAGAATATATGGAGATTCTAGTTTCAGAGGACCAAAGGTTTTGGATCCTGGCTCATGTTTTCAGAGGACCTAGGATTTTTGGATCTTGGCTTATGTTTTCAGAGGACCAAGGGTTTTTTGGGCTTTGGCTCATGTTTTCAGAGGACCAAAGGTTCTGGATCCTGGCTCATGTTTTCAGAGGACCTAGGATTTTTGGATCTTGGCTCATGTTTTTCAGAGGACCAAGGTTTTTTGGGCTTTGAATCATGTTTTTAGAGGACCAAAGGTTCTGGATCCTGGCTCATGTTTTCAGAGGACCTAGGATTTTTGGATCTTGGCTCATGTTTTCAGAGAACCAAGGGTTTTTTGGGCTTTGGCTCATGTTTTTAAAGGACCAAAGGTTCTGGATCCTGTCTCATGTTTTCAGAGACCTAGGATTTTTAGGCTTTGGCTCATGTTTTCAGAGGACCAAGGGTTTTTTTGGATCTTGGCTCATGTTTTCAGAGGACCTAGGATTTTTGGGCTTTGGCTCATGCTTTTAGAGGACCAAAGGTTCTGGATCTTGGCTCATGTTTTCAAAGGACCTAGGATTTTTGGATCTTGGCTCATGTTTTTCAGAGGACCAAG